>JAHZMX010005287.1:0-26258 GCA_027743895.1 Seira musarum
GGTCCAAGTCCAAGGAGCTGCTTTCTTTGACAGCCTTTGGAACTTGGCAGACATTAAAACAGTACTCTGAGAACAATTTTCTCGCCCTTAGCTCTGTTCAGCTACGTCGTTATTGCTGTTTAACAGCTTTTTTATCACTATTTCAGCCTTCAAAAATATTATTCTTACTAATTTCACACTCATCTACTTGCCTGGGCTGACTTACGATTAGTCGTCCTGCTGGCCATTCATGGACACGTTAAAGTCTCTGTTTCTGACAGCAACCCAGCAATCCGTCAAATATATATCAACTGCGTTTTTTTGAGGACACTGACTGCATATAGTACAGTCATGAATTGTGTTAGCCCTAGCCAAGGAAGCAAACAAAAGGCCCCACAGGATTTGATTCCAACCCAATTAATATAATGAAAATAAACACAAATAACAGCTCAAAAGAGTTGACAAGCAAATTATCTTGATCTTATGTGTCGTTTTGCTGGAATCTGTTTATAGGTAAATCGGATTTGAGATTCGAAAAGAATTTGGACCCCATTTGTAAAAATGTTTGGCTCTGATTAGGAGATTGTTTGAAGTACCTACTTAAAAAAGACGATGGAAAAGGAAGATGGAAAACTGTATGTAATATATGATTCATTATAATACATTCCCTGAACCAAAATCAAAAAAGCTTGTTTCTTTGTGGTTTACTTGATCGAAATCAGAATATAATTTATTTTCTACAGATAAATTGTGTGGAAAAAAGGTTGAATCATGATTTACAAATGGCTTCAAGTTTTACAGTATCAGACAAAATGTTTTGACTTAGAAATAAGGAGTATGTTTAGAGAAAAAACAAGATTGCGCCAAGTGCGCGTAGCTTATAGGAAACATGTGCTTTGAAAATGTTGGCTAGTAAAAACTTCTATATCTGGTTTCTCCATGTTCTAAAAAAATTGTTAAAGCAAATGCGGACTTCAGAATAGAACCGCAACACGTACACTCAAAAGTTTTATTTCCCTATGTCAATATTGCTGACGAAAAATGTGCAAGGTTGGATTGTCTCAGATTTTCAAACGGACTTCACCATTCGATAGAACATCAAAAATAGTGCATATAGGGTGAAAATATGCTCTACAAAGCTCTACTCTGCACAAGAGCCCCTATAATGGTTCATTATTGACTGAAGAATTTTTAACCATGAGCTTTGGAATAATATTAGTCGAGGTTTATATATGGTAAACGTCATTGACAATTGGTTCCCACACGTGACTATCAAAAATTCAAGTTTTAACGTGAAAAAACCCTAAACCCAATTTAGGAAGAGGCAATTAGACGCAAATTTGGTAGAAAGTTTAATAATTATGCATCACGGACAAGTTTTGAGAATTTTTGGTTTTGCTAGACGTCATAAAAAGTATCCCAAAGTTCCTGAATGCAAATTTTTAAGTCGACAATGACCCAATTAAAGGGCTCATGTTGAGCTGATTTACACACTTTTGGTTCTATTTTTGATGCTGTATGGAATGGTGAAGTCAGTTTGAAAATCTGAGAGAACCCAACCTTCCACATTCATCGTGAGTACAATAAATTCATAGCACTAATTAATGTTAGTGAAAATATTTAGCCCTAGCCAGCAGTGTTTATGTAACCATAATCATTTTTTTGCCAGCATATTCGCAAGATTAGTGGTATACAAATGCCATTCTTCCAAAAGTTTTGATAGCCCAAAAATACGAGCAGTAATAGCTTTCCTCTCTACTAATTCTGTCACGCAGTTAATAATAGCGTACGCTTTTTTAGGAAAATTCAGCCTGCTCACTTGTATAATGTCTACTAGCCCAGTTTTTGAATTAGGAAGGCCAGTAAGGGCACAGTTTATTCGATCCGTTTGGAGTGAGTCCGCTACTTCCAGTACACCAATCACTATATCCAAATGTGCTTCAATGTTTAGTGCATGTTGTATGCGATTGATTACCTCAATTACAATGGCCTCCGAAAACGAAAGATTTTCCCAGCAAAGAAATTGTAGCAGAACTTTGCTCTCCGTGTTATTTCCCGCATCACCAATTATCTTCTGTATGTATGGACTGCAATTTATTGTCTCCCTGCAATAGACAAAAAAGTCAGTCAACAGTTCACAATAACAATGTAAATGTAAGTATATAATCTTCTTTAGTTTACCTTTTTTTGTAAATAATTTCCTCAAGTACTTACGGCAACTTCATAATCGGTTTCCCACATTCGGTTTTAACTCCATATGGGTTTATTGAACACTCAGGCTAAAAATTTAAAGCCGGGTTAATTTGCAATAATATATATACAATTATATATATACAATCGGGCGACTTTACAACGCTATACGATTTTAAGCTCATCAGAGAGCTGGAATTTTAGAATACAACATACGCAAAGTCCAAAGTCTGAATCAAATGAAGTTTGATATTATGGTTAAATAAATACGCGATGTCTAAAAACAGTACTATCTACTATATTTCTCTGTAAATCATTAAGTCCCAACTGAAACGCGTTTTTTTCAATTCTTTTATTAATATTGGACAAAAAGTTACTTTGACTTTTAAATTACCGTGGTGATGCTGCTGCACAGATGAGACACATCGCATGAGCGTACAAGCAAGGAGACAGTTTTATAAAGGTTTTCCAAATCACAGTATTTAATAGGAAGAGTGGGGTCGTTTTCCAATGCCAGCCGTATAAAGTCATTTGGAATTTTCAACTAAAACAACAATTTGTTATAATTAAAAATCTTCCTGTTCTTCTCATTTAGTCAAACGCAATAAAGTCTTTTACCTCAATTAAGTCAGCCTTTTCAGCATCTCCCAGCTTGGCATATGCCACGAAAAAGCCAAAAAAACTCAGAGAGACGGGTGCCGTTCTTGGACAGTTCTTTCCATGGCAATTCCATAACGCAATCAAGAATATGTTGACTGAGAGGCGCGTTTTTTTCAGCTGCGTCTTTTAAAGATCATAATACGTTACTAATAGTAAGTAATACACATTTATAAGTAATTGTTCTAAATTAGATACAATTACAGCAACCTACTCAAGTCGCTAATGGGCATAACAGGAACAAAGGGGCCATCGTTTCTCGAGTAATCACAAAGTAAAACTAAAAGATTAGAAAACGCCTGCCGCACATCCGAGCTCAGGCATTCAAGTAAATACTCCAAGAACCTTCAAGAATTATCAAATTCTTCTTATTAGCGTACTTAACATGCGAAAGTTATGGCCGATTGAATTTTTATATTTATCTTGTCAAACCTGCAACGGTCTACGAACAAAGCATTTGTTGAAAACCAACTCCTTATCGTCTTAGACACACGAATATAGGGTAGAAGTTGCTTGATCCATTTGTCAGCGGATCCCCTAATTTCCTTTTTTACTCGGAACCCAACGGAAAACAAAAAATAAGTTGCTAGTTGGAGGATGTGTAACGCCATTGTTTCTACATCTTTACTCTAAAGAAAAAAATGATGTATTCATATTGTGAATGTGTGTTTTAAGAAATGATCTTTTGGAACAAAATACGGTCTCTTTCTAGGCCAGACTTAAATCAAACCATTTGACACTAAAGTTTAATCATTCTGAAATGAAATCTTTTGAAATCCAAACTTTTTGTATTGAATTTTTGCTTTTCCGTATTACGATGACTTGTATTTGATAATTCTAAACAAGAAAAATATATTCACCTCTGGATGCTAGATGAACTATGATACTTATTTTTTTAGTCGCCCTTATAATCTGGAACTGGAATTTTAGAATGTGAGTTTAAGGTATATCTGTTTTTATAAAACAATTAGATTTGGGTTATAGTAGATGTCTGAAGCAATCAGCGTCAGGTTTTGGATCATAAGCAATATTTCATTGCGAAAATTAATTTCTTTCTCCTTCACTCCACTTTACACCTTAGTGGAGTGGTAAATCTCTGCCTCACAGGAAAAATCGGTCCCGTGATTTTGACGATAGAAGACACCTGGTAGATAAGCTTTTATAATAATTATTCGTTTCAATGGAAATCATAACGCTGAGAAGAAAATAATACTCTCCTTGGGTTTAACCATTTAACATTTTTGATTAGTTTGACTTACGCATGCTTCAATTGAGACTTTTTCTGGCATCCTTGAATGAGTAGCGCTAATCAATTTCTCTACGAACTGGAAGTACTCTTGGGAAAAATGAGAGCGTATGTGCATTAATTTAATGTTTTGCTTGAGAATGTTTATTTTCATCGCAGCGGCAGGTACATATGAATTTGTCAGCAGACCTGGAAACATTTAAGTAATTACTGCATTGATGATTGCACTGCACTGTTTATTTAATATAATACAGCATAATGTCTTACGATCGATTGAAATCTGTCGGCCATCTTCCACAGCTATATCTGTCCTCGTGTAGAAAAGGACGTAAGCGTTTCCATGTTGATTTGGATGCCCCGAGTTTTCTCGCCAAAGCAAGCCCTTTCAAAATCATTATCGCGGAAATGGCATTTATGAACATTGCGATCGTCGAATTTGTACCAGCGCCAAACATCGTCTTCATCTCTATAACGGAATTGGATTTTCATAATGTCAGATATAGTGTATTCAAAATAATCATAAAAATTGTTCTGTACAGGTAAGAAATTCACAGCCTTCTTGTTCTACGGTGGTTTTGATGAATTGGGATTAACAAAAAATAAAATGTACTGCTGTCATCAGGCAGTGAATGACTGTTTGAAAATCCTGTTACAAATGATTTATAAAACTAAACATTGAAAACGCGATTGTGATTAAATACTGCAAAACTGATTTTGTAAGTAGGGTCACTGTAAGACTGTATGACTGCTGATCTTGGCATAGCAAAGTGGTACAAACCAATATAAATTTTAAACTTCATACAGGTGGGTTTTGCGCAACATGCTTCTTTTACTCATAATTTAAAAGAATTTATATAGCAAATTGCTACTATACCGGCAGAAATCTTCTCATTTTCAGGCTCAGTTTAAGTATGTGCAGTAATCGCAAGAGCAAAAGTGAATGACATGCAAGAAAGGATTGAGATTTGAGAATAAGGATTCGTATCAGCAATAAGGTATTAGCAAGAAGACCGCAAATACAGGATAACTTCCATAATAGATCACCCTATATAAGATCAACCCCCTCAAAAGATCACCCCTGTGAATTCGCCTTGGTTTTTCTACTGAAAATTTTCTCAATACAACATCCCCCTCTATAAGATCACCGCCGTATTAGACACAAACAAAAGATACGCACAACATGCAAATCCATTAAAAATGTACTCTATGTAAGATCAGACAGATTTTTTAGGCAAATCAAAATGATGACCCTTCTCTTGTTTGTTTACAATACATAATGTTGAGAAATCTTGGTCGGTAATAAAATTGGTTTACGTTAAAGTTGTTAAATAGTTGTAACAGTTATTCTTTAGAAATGCAATAAACGTTTTCCATGCAGTAATTATGCACAAAATTTCCAATTAGATCCACGTGAACTTAAAAAGAAACCTAACCTAAACGGCACCTCTATATTAGATACAAAAAACGTTTCTCCATGGGTTAATATTATAATGAGGTTTACTGTAATTGCAACATACACTCTGCTTACTTGCAAGAAATGTAGGAGAAGTAATGCCCGCCAGAAGCATCACCAGAGTGGATAACTACCCCTGTTAGGCGGTACGTCGTGCATGGATTGTGTCCGGTGGATGCATAGTATTCCGTGCCGATTATTTCTTCGCCCCTTCTGGCCAAGCCAAAAACTGTATAAGGCTCCATATTGAGGTCTTCTGGGAATTCAAAGTAATTATTTAACTTGAGTGGGGATGATCGCGCAAAATCATATTCGAAGCGTTTCAACTGAATTACTAAGACACGGGATAACTTTTTTATACACAGTCGCTTTACTGCATTCATTTTTTATCACATAATTTACAGTAATAGGCATCTGAGCCATCGAGAGTTTCTCCTTGGACAAAGTCGTCGAACGATTCCAACAGACTTGAATGATTTTTAATGTCCATGGGAATAAACAAAAATGGCTCCACCCTGAAGTGATCATGTGGACACCCCATACATATGATCTCGTCAGAAAAGAGTCCGCCTAAATTTTTTTCTATTATTTTTTCATTTCCCAGAAATAGTAAGCCTTCATCCACCGACTCTGCTAATTGTAGCAAAAACTCTGTGGCGTCCTGTTGCATTTCGCGGCCAACTGGTTTTCCTTCAAGTCGAAATTTTTTCCAAAGGCCGATGGGGGTGTAGTACTTGAGCTTTGAGAAAGCTAAATGAGCAAATATTAATTGGATTTCCATTAATATGTGAACGTTGTAGGCTTCTCTTTCATTATCTGTCAATTCAGAACAAATTTTTGCTTCGGAATCCGCAGCGCTGATGGAGAGGGTGGATCGCTCAGGAAAATCATCAACAGAGAAAGATCTGAATGAATCAGTAACCGCGGCGTCTAGGATGCCTTGTTTAATGCTTTCAACCATGAAAAGTTGCTGAAGTATGGAGTTCATGTAGCAAGTCGCTCCACCATTGTTTAAACCCACAAAGCCACCAGCGGGACGGATTTCTACGCTTGGGTAGTATTCCCATTCTTTTACGACGCCCTCGCGACCTTGAAAACATCAAGATAATACTTCGAACTCCAAGCAAACATATAATAATTTCTCGCTACAACGTTTTTTTTGCTAGGAAGTCCTACGTTATTAAGAAAAAATGAGAAAATTTTTTTAAAACAGCATTGTTGCAAAAAATGCTCGCTTAGCATGCTTTTACACGATCCTGCCATTAGAGTAGAGATTCTGATAGACAAAAAAATTAACGTTTATCAGAAAAATAAATTACCTATTGTGGTGAGGGAGGTATGCTTTCCTTTCACTTTCTCCCTTCGACCTTATTAAAGCAAAAATGTAATTTTGAATACCCAGAATAGAGTAAAAGTTACGCATCATTGGCTTAGAGTGAAATTCGGACTACGTCAGTGACGACTTTCAGGCGTTTCAGGACTTCTGGAATTCATGCGCGCAGACAAACATGGTAAAAAGGTAAAATCTATACCAACAAGCATCCATTCCAAAGTATGCAGAATAATCTAAACTCAATTTAAATAAGGGTATAACAGGGCGATGTAAATGTTTTTTTAAAAATTCATAAGCTATCGGCAATCAACGAAATACAATATAACAGCCATTAATCGACTCTCACGGACAGGAGTTTACAAATTGTTCGACGTCTCTATCCCTGGTTAGGTTTCACTTGACAGCCCCCTCAAATCCAAAGGGTCCCTTCTTTGCATTATTTTAAAAAATGTTTCTAAAAAATCCAAATATTTTGTTTGACGTGACCTTTGCGTCCTCCAACTTACTTTCGATCATGTTGCTTTTGCATTTACTCCAAATTTCCAGAAAAAAACCTTCCTCCAAACAAATTTCCCTCCAATATTCCTCCAAATTTCACTCCAAACCCGATTTTTCTTGGGTCCGTGTTTCCTCCTAAAACCTAACCCAACCTAACCAAATTCAAAGAAAGAAAAATTGCAATTTTTGAACCATAAGGTAGCTACCTGTGCATGAGGGGTCGTAAAGTAAAAGCCTACCCAATCCCTAAACCACTAACTATTAGTTTATTACAGACATGAATGAACTAAAACTCATGCTTTCCAGTTCCTCAAAAGCTTAAAAGTTATCATAATAAAAGCCGTTAAATTTTTTGTTTAGATTTTGAATGCGTGCAAAATGCAAAGACTGCGAAAATTTTCTTCAATATTTTAAATATAGAGGTAGGTGATTAAGATAAAGATAATTTCAAACTTATAGATCGTTAACCAAAAACCTCAACCGTAAATTCTTCCTAAAATGGATTCCCTTCCTAATATGTTCTAGTCAATACATGCAAAGCAAAATCATCTCTAGATTTCGATGTGTTGGTAAATCATTTAGGTAAATCTGAAAAGGTTTAAGCCAAGATTTAAAAGTTTAATAATTAAAAGTTACACTCACCTAAAATGTAATCGAACAAGTGCGTTAAAATCCCAACAGTTCGCTTAAGATTATGACCGGATCCGGTGCAAAGCGAAACTACCAACTCAAGAATTGCATTTTGTTTATCAAAACTTAAGCAAATTTGAATCGGGGTCTTAACAGTCTCATCAGTTGACTTCATCTCTGAGTATGCTTTCGACCAGGGAAAGACAAATTCATTTAGGATACTCCGTATTAATAGATCCTGATTATCGTCGATGTTGAAAACCTTTAATCCTTCTTGTATCACTTTAATCACGGCATTCCAAACATCTTTGGGTACTCTTCTCCATTTCGTTCGACGAAATTCTTTGCATGATGAAGCCAATTTGTCACCATGTTAAATAACTGTTTCTGCTTTTTTAAAGAAATACTCATAGGATCAAATTTTATTAAAAGCACACGCAGTAAACACAAATTATCTGATGAACGCAAAATGACTTCTTGAATTGAGTCTCGAATGACTTCAAAGAGCGAAGTAACAAAAGAAGTCAAAATGTTGCGATTATCCGTACACTTTTTTGATATCAAATACATCAAATAAGCAGAATGTCCTCTTATTGAAGGCTGATTGTGAAAAAGGAGTTGCTGAATAAGGTTTTTCCACTTAGAGTCAGTCAATATTTTTTCAAGCGCGTTTGAATTCAACATAAAACTTAATGTGAGGACTTCCAAAGCCTTTTTGCAAACACCAAAATCGGGGTACGTAGGTTCTCTGTTGTCTTTATGATGCTGCCCTCCCAATGAGTGAGACGCCAGCAGGCAGTATAGCACCAGTGCTGGCTAATTGTATAAGCATTAGAATTGTCCCTTCATTTGGAAAGGTCCCCTTCTCTAATAATGTCAGATAATTCTGTATATTTTGTTTTCTTTTGGACTTGGTTTCTGGTTTCCAGATATCAAAAAGTATCTTAGATACAATATTTCCGGTTTTGCGGAGTGTCTTTTCCCTGTACGCACAAAAAATGTTGCTCATTGTTTTCAAAACTTTTTTAATGACGGGCTTTTTAAGTATTTTAGGTGGTCCCGATGCAGGCATGCAAGCACTGTGAGGATGAGCTTAGTCAAGTTAAGTACAGCCTTGTGCGATAAGAACTTTGTAAAATCATCGGCCTGTGGTAGGAAGTTTTTTTCAAGCATCTGAAGAATTATCATTGCTCCATCTGTAACAAAGAAGTTTGTAAGTAAATCTTTTGTATGTCTTTGATGAACCGAGGCAGATGGAAAAAGCATTGTGTTGAGGACTTCTAGTCTGTATAGCACTGTTGTGGGATCAGCACAAAACAAACGGCTGTAATATTTTGCGTCTTGAAGTAGTTTAGCAGTAAAACAGCAGGCTGGAAGAGCACATAGGATGTCTCGAACACTGTTCCAAAGGCAAACCTCGCTGATTTTAGCAGCGAGATGACCCAGCTTGTTAAAAATTCCTATCCTCACTTTACTGTTGGAAAGCATCTACAGCAAACAATATGATTAACCAACATAGCATACTTAATTAAGCATTATTAAGTTGTTTTAATTACGGACCACAGAAGGGAGAAGTCTTTCGGTTTCTGCATCTTCGGATACATAATTGTTAGAAAAGGAATCGGATGAACTCTCCCCATTGCATGGAATCAGTGTTGCCTGCAATTTCTAAAAACAATTGGCTCATAGAAACGCTGACATATTGTAGTGCTTAAAATACTTTCAGGAACAAACGCACAGATAATCAAATGCCTGTCGTTGGATAACATGTAAGACAAATACTAACATGAGTGGGTTTAATTTTGTTTATGTTGTGTATATCAGAGCTAAACGCTTCCTATTAGTGTTTACTTCTGATTGTATGATGCTAAATATTATTCCCTACTGAAAGCTAATATGTAATGAAAAATTGGGGGGTCGAACTATCACTGCACCATTGTCGCATTTAAAATATAAAAAGCTTATGAGCGAATTCTCCACTTTTGGATAAATGTACTTGCTTAAGCTTAACAAAGTTCAATTTGGTTGTAAGGTTGTACCTGTACAAAGGTAAAAACATTCTTTGACGCCTGTATGCCTCATCATATTCCACCACATACTCGAATATAGCTCTGAGGATCCTTCGAGTCCTTGTCACATCCTCCTGTATTACTGTTATTGCCGAATTCGTGGAAATCTGAATCCGTTTGTATGTTACTTCCAATTGACGAAAGCAGGAAATGAAAAAATTCTCATGTGCTTTATTTGGATTTGGGTTTTTGTTTGAAATAAATATAATATTTTTAAGTGTGAAAACTGCTTTTTTTAGCAAGTTTTCATTTCCCAGTAGAAGAATCGTCCAAATGTACGTCTGCGCGGTTGCTTCCAAATGTCTGACATTTTGCTGATAAATACACATGTTTTGCCGCTTTATGGTCACGTATTGAAAAAAACGCAAAAAACAGTCCAATCCGCATTCGGTCATCATTGTAGGATCAATGTTAAGAATTTTGGTCTCGAAAAAGGGTTGAATGGTGTCAGGAAGCAGATCCGGCCTATATGGGTGAACTAGTTTAGAGAACAATTCCAAACAGGATTCCCGATCTGAAGAAAACAGAGCATTTTCCACAAGGCAATTCCATATGAAATTTGCTTCCTTCTCATCTAACCGAAGTTTTCCTTCCTACAAATGGGTAAAATTAACAAATTTTTTGAAGATTTCCAAAATGCATATATGTAATCTTGTGTTCCGGGCGGTGCTCAAAATTTACCTTCATAAATGAATGCAGAAATTTTAATCGCTCTTTTATTTGTTCCAAATGGGAGTATCGTCCATCCAACCTCAGAACTCAGGGATCCACAATGCGGTTTTCTATTAAGAAAAGAAAGAAAACCATAATTATTGCAAAACGTTTTAAACGAAATTGATTGCACTGCATTACTTCATTACTATTTTCGGATAATTAAGACTTCCATTTTAATCAAGTTACGAATGTGCTTAACATGACATATTTTAAAATCCGTTTTTGATGTTACACGGTAAATTGAGATATAGTCAGAGAGTGAGAACGGATTAGGAGCCATTCAGATTAATTGTATTAAACAAGCACTTTTGTGGTCAGACGATGTAATTTTTAATTTAGCGTCAGATATTATGTTTACAGTGTAAGTACCTTCAGCATACTCTCGAGCTTTTTCCATGTAAGAAATCAGTGAATTACAAATCGTAATAATTAAGTGTTTTTTTCTCTTTAGGTTTTGAACAACGTGAAAGCGAGTGTCGTGTTGTTGACTTTCGCTAGCAGAACAGTCCTCGGGAAATAAACTCAGTACTTCCCTCATGTGGTTTGTTGCAGGAATTACCCATAATATATTATCACCTGTTAATTTGTCCTTGCCTCTGTATAACCAACTCAACTTTTCCTCCTGCAAAATTATATAAATGAAAATATTGTCACCGGTAAAAAATTCACATGTTTATTTCTCTGAATTTTTTTTTCTCGTATATATAATTTATCCTGTTCCGGTACATGTGGACAATTGTGTCTAAGTACATGGACGTGAGCAGTTACGGCTTGGTTCATTATTTCTGGGGAAGTCTCCGTTGACAACGCCGATTGCCACAAAAATTCGAGAACTTTAGAAGCCATGGTGCTGTTGGCGGCTAGTTTTTTCATAAATTCCAACAGCTTTTCTCGCTGTTTGTTGTTGGCTTTATTCCAGCTTTCTTGAAGACATTTAAAGAGGTGTTCCAGCTCCCTTGGGCTAAAATCACAGGCGAGTTTGGCGAGTAAATTGTGAACGTTTGTTACAATTGTGTCGTGCTTTTCTTTTTGGGCCGCATATATTTCGTCTATGGATGAACTTTGTCTCTTGATAATGAACTTGAGAACGTTCACCAGATTGTCAACGTACTGGGAATGATGTATTTCCGCAAAATTATTTAGAGCACTTGATTTTCTTCCAACCAATTGACGACTTCCTCTGAAGTAAAGCTACTTGCTAAGCTTTTTGTCGTAGCGCTTAAAATATATTTGTTGATTTCATTTAAGGCGTACATCTTGCCGATAAAAGGCGTCGCTTTTAGCATTCTAAGTACAATTCTAAGTAATCTAATTCCTATTTATACTCACCGTTGTTATATTTAACGTTATACGTTCTTAGTGAGCTCTTTGTCAAGTGAGTAGCCTTTCACATGTAAATGAATAAAAATGGACGATGGCATACAAAACATCTACGAAATTTTTCTCAACTCAACACACACAGTCACTCATAAAGAGCCAGAGCATATATTAACCTAAGCCGCCAGTTGTGATTTGTGTGGATCCGTGTAATTATTATAAAAGTATTTAGTGTTCGCTGGCTTAATTTTCTCGTCACATTTAAACTCTAAAATTAATAAGATTTCAACATCACAATAAGAATACTGTTTCCTTCAACTGATATCATGCAGAGCGCTGCAGAGCATTTTCAATGTGAACTAGAGAAAGTGACAAAGGTAAGTTCACCATTTAAAAAATATAAAATAGCCAATCAACTATTTCTGTGATATGCACAAATATGAAGATTTAGAAAAAAATCGCTTAAATGGTTAGGTTAGGCAAATGCACTGCAGCAGACACTTAACCGTTAACCGGACAGTTAAATGCGACATTGGAATGGCAGTACTGTTTGGGCAACACCCTTAGCGAAACTTTATGATTTTTCAGGTTTGTCGTTTCCGGTGCAGCCAAGTTTGCATAGGTGGCGGTTGAAAGAAAAAAAATTGGATCTGCTTTCCAGCTTAAGATACACCCTGGTGCTATTCAATTCTTTCCTCATGTATTAAGGAAAAACATGGTAACATCTGTCAGGAATAATGGCATAACACAGCAGTGCATGTAGGAGCGGAAACGGAAAGGCAGGTCCTATGCAAAATTCTAACAACCATACCAAAAGCACCTAAAGCCGTTAAAATTAAAATTCCTTCTTCGTGTCCAGAAAATTAGGAGTACAAATGATGCAATGATTCCTGGGAAAAAAATTATAGTGAACAATGTTTTTTCGAAAGAGCCACATTCTGTGATTCAAGTCTATCGGAAATTTAGTTCCAAAATAACTAAATCATTGTCATTTTTGTCAGAGAAATTCATTACCAAGTTGAATTAATTATTTATTTATACGAACACCAACGCCCTCGTCCAAAATAGTAACGTCAGCGGAAGTTACATTTTGTTAGGCAATAATTCTAGGATAGGATGAGAAATAATTTGGTGAAGACAAGCTGAGGAACCATCATGCGGACGGTAGAAAAAGTAGTTGTGATGCGAGAAAATCGAGTAAGATATATATGCATGACAGGGCTGCAATCTGCAATCATTGACTATATTAATTAATGATCAATCGAGTGATACTAATTATAAGTTTAGAGAAGAATAATGAGATAAGATAATTAGATGTTAAATAAAACGTACTTTTTGGACATTGACGTTTGCATAATTCCCTCTCTCTCCCTCTTTTTATCATTATCTTGCGATGGCGCAGTAATTTGGACGTTGGATATAAATTAAATATTTGTGCAGTGAGTAGGCAAAGAACAACAGATGTGAAACAAACAAAGTTGGCATAAATTATTTCACATGCTGAGCTGTGATATTTCAGTGAGCTGTCCACTATCTTTGAAGTGTGCTCAGTGTGATGCAAAGCGGAATTCTAGTTTTTGAAAACACTTTACCCTCACGTCAGGATTTCTGTAACTAGAGCTAGCATGTTGTGACAGACAAAGGTGAATGGACTTAGTCCACTTGTGTTATCTTCAGTTTATACCATTTTCAATGAGCTTTTAATCTCAACCGGGTATTTGTGATTGATAAAACATCCGCAAAAAAATGCGCACTCCAATAGAGAAACCGAGACTTAATGATAGCAAAAAGAGTGGACCTAGATCAACAAAGCATATTTTTGTATCTCAAAAGCTTTTGAAATTGATTGATTAGATTTTTAAATGCTTCTACGTGCTGCAATTTTAACGAACTCTATTTCTATCTATTCATTTCCAAATGTATTACTTATACTTACGATTATTTTAACAAAATCTTGACGTGCGAATGTGGGATATCAATAAGGCATGTGAAGAAATAATTCCTGCAGTCCTCGTTAGTCATTCTTTAAAGTTTTATGTAAACGTGTCAAATGTTTTTTTATTTAACAGGAAACGGCGGGTCTCCAGAAACAAATCGACAAAAAAACCGACAGTTCCGGCTACTGCAATATGACTACAAATACTACAACGGGATATTAATGCTGAAGACCAAAGGAATGGCAAAACTGAGCACGAAGGTAGAGATATTAACTTAAAGAGGTAAAGATTTCTCATGCAACTTACTGTTGATCATAATCATGAATGCACAATGCCAAACTTATTAAGAGTCTCTTAGTCATTACGTTTACTGGTTACAGTTAGATAACCGAAAACTTGAGTATTTTGAATAAGGTTTTTCTTCTAAATCAACCACGAGTTACAATGATATATCAATTACAAAGTGCTTCTCATGATAACTAATTGATGGTAATCAAGACACAATGAAGGTTAGGTTTTGGATAAATACCATGCATAAATGCATAGGGTCCCCTTTGCATTTTAATTCTCAAAGTAGAAAAAATTTTATATATTAGTTGTTCGTAATTTTACATTGAATCTAACAATGCAACTTGTTTTTTCGAATGTTCTCAAAAAATGAAAGAGCATATCAAAATTCATATAAATTTATTGAGTATTTTTAGCACTCCTTTGTAGTTTTTGAATTATTGCAGAAAGTGATCCCCATTTTACCTGATGTTAAGCTAAATTAATGTAAATTAGTGGTGGGCACTTAGGTGCGCTACTTTTGAAAAACTCCCAAAACATACCAAAAATTAGCGTTTTTGGAGGAAGTTTAATTTTGAGCTACTCTTAAGGGGCATTTCTTTATTTTCAAAAAGAAAACATGAAATCAACTAATGACATATTGAAGATTACCAATGTGTTTGTCCCATCCCTGATATCCAATTTTTAAATCGCAGCAAACTTTTTGGTGCAGAGCGAAAATTGCTAAAAATATTTGACGGATATATGTAATATTTGACGTGACCTTTCTCCTTGTGAAAGCAGAATTTTAAAAGAAAGCGGCGGAGAACACCAAGTTGCATTGTAAATTACTTGAAACCAGGTTTCCTCCAAAAAAAAATTTTCAACGTTTCCTGGATATTTCTAACCAAACCTTACCTAACCAATTTAAATTAAACCAAAACATTGAAATTCGGTATTTACCGGAGTGCCCCGCTGGGTATTTATGTAAAACTCAGCCGACAATGACAATGTGGATTACCGGAATACATAACTCATCTTATTATCCATAACTATTGTAATTCATGATTTTATTATTTATTATGACGCATTAATTATGATTATTAGTCAGCGTTTGTGTTTATTGTTTGACAAAATTGGAACTAACGATTTCTAGGTTTTTAAGCAAGAACTGATGCTGTCATTGTCATCTATTGCGAAATTATGAAGCCAAAAGTAGGATGCATATTGAGAAACTAATTAACGTGCTTTTATAGTAGTATATTTTTTTCCTTAGAGATTAGCGCACTACAAACGGAACTGGAAATAAAGAATAAGAAAAAAATAGAGCTTCAGGTAAGAAAAAAGGAAACCAACATTAATTTCCTGACTCTGAATATTCCCAATATTGTTCATTGGGCAAATAAGAACAAGTAACTTTTCTGTACCCTTGACAAGTGCCAAAGTGAATGGCAATAGGCCTGACAATATGAGCGGCAAAATTTTTGTAGTGTTATGTAACTTATCAGGCAAAGAATGCAATGCGGGCAATATTTCCATCGTCAAACAAAGTCTCGATGTATTTTCCCTGTCTCCAATTTTTGTACTACATATATATATTACTGTTATGTATTTTTATGATAACGAAATTGCATCGTTTCTTAAGGGGGCTTCTGAGAGTTCTGTACTTGCTTGGGCCATCAACGACTCATTAAGGATGAAACTGGACAACATGAAAATTGGAAATGACAATTTTATCAAAGCCTGCGAAGGCTTCCCAGAAGCGATTAGAAAGCTTAATATGAGGGGTCCCCAACATGATGGTGAGTTCCTCATGGATGAAAACCGCTTAAAAGGCTTCTTTCTGTCGCCTACATCGACATTTTGTCTAGAAGCCGATTCAGGCTAGGTCAGACAGAAAATTTCTGTCCAGCTGAGGCTTTTTAGGCGTTGAAAGGCAGGCTTCAGGCCAAATCAAGCTGAAAGGACAGATCACAGATCAGGCCACCAGACATGACCTGACCTAGAATTTCCGGCGAGTCTAGCCTGAATCAAGCTCCCGTCGAAGTTTTGCCGCTTCATAACTACCAACTTTTATAAGAGCAAAATTGTGTTATATATTTATTTTATTTTAGAGTCATCCAAAGCAGTTAGCTTACGGACTCTAGATGCAAGTGCCAGCATCGATGGTGTCGACGCTGAAATGAGGGAAAGCTCTGACAGTAGTAATAGCAATAGCTCACAAGGTAACACTTCCAACGCTGTTAGAATTGGGAATACTTTCATGTGCCCCGATTTCAAAACTTTGTTCTCGCAAATTTTTCCACGTCCTGGGCACCGGTTGTGATATGTGTGATATTTATCATTTTACTGTAAACATGTGCTGACCAAATGCATTATGGCAACTGGCAGCATGTCTTTGCTTGCGTTAAATTGTCAACGATAACGAAATAGTGATTTTATGGCTTTATGACCAAGCACAAAGAACGCCAATCATATTCCCAATAACCTAACTCTGTTAATATATTATTATTATTCTTGCATGCTAAGTCAAATATCCGTCTTTGTTGTAGCGTTTGGGTTATTGAAAATCATTTATGTCGTTCATTTATATGCATTACAAAGTATCGAATCAGCAAGGAGCAAGTGCGATGTATCTACAACCATATCATATTTACTTGTCGTTGCAGAAATTCGAGAAGCATATCGGCAAGCTTTGCTCAAGAGAACCCTAATGAATAATAACCATTGCGTTGGGGACACTGGGCTTGTCCGAACGCATTTTTTTGGTAATATTTCCAATTCATTTTTATGTTTGCGTTTGGTTGGGCACAGTTTATTTTTATTTTTCGCATTCTTCTCAGATTGCGATTGCAACTCTTTGCACAATTTGGGTTACATGAACATATACACTTATTAAACGAGTTTTGCAACGACAGCAACCGTGTTTTGTTTTGGTACTATTAAAATTTTCGACCAATCAAAGCCGGAAAATATTGCCCAACAAAATCTTTGTCAATATGAATGTAAGTCTAGCATAGATGCCATACGGCAGCCTTATCGGATTGATAGCCTTAGCTCTTTTCAAATTAACCTTGAGATTTAAAATGTACCACGGATTGAAGGCATCTGAATTGGAATTCAAGCCGGAAGTATACTCAATATCAGCTTTTATACTGTAACAAGTCACCACACTCCTCACATTTTTGAAAGCACAACTTGCATGGGGAACAGTATAAAATTGTACCAAGAGCAGCTGTAACATGAAGCAGATTAGTCCCATCGATGGTCACCCAAACAATAGCAACGGTTGCCCAGAACGTGTTTATTTTTTACCTGCTCGTAATTCACTCATAATTTAAATTTTCAAATTTTGATTGAACGTCATTTGCACGTCATGAAAAAAGTAAGCGGTCATTAAAAGAAGGAAGAAATACAGATCATTCACAATGATGTCAAGAACCAACATGCATAAATTAATTATAGGAAGACTTTTACATTCTCCAGGGGCAGGGGTAAATATAATTCGTGTTAGTACAGCGTACACACAACTTCCACATCCTAATGAAAGCATAAAAATGAGTACAGTGCTTAACCACATTAGAAGTGTCCAAAACGATGGGATTTTATCGATTTGCAGTAAATTTGTTTCCCTATTCAATTGTAAACTAAAAAAGGAAACCAAAATCGAAATGTAGAGTTATAAATTCGAAAGCCGGCTTTAATAGTCGAGTCTGGGTTTAACGTTTGAATTTCCATGTTGAAGGCAAACTGCAAGAAAGTCGAGAAAATGACGTTAATTTCCCAGCCATTTCCTTCTCGTTGGGCTTGTTCTACATTCAAAATTTTTGGGAAAAATCCATGTACCAGAGTTTAGAATATTGTTGGGGGTAATTGCTACCTGTTTCACATTTATTGAGCATGACATGACAATATGCTAAAACGTAATAGATTTTTTGTCTTCGCCTCTTTCTTGTTCTTATGAAAAGGTTAAAAAGGAAGTTTATTTTATGACAAAACAAAAAATTCAAATACATATTTGTTTTTATAACAATCAAATTCTATTAAATGCAATAAATATTTTACTTACTTTTCCCTAGTCGACATTTAATACTTCATGTATGTAACTACACATGATTTGGTTTGGTGGAATTTCAGGAAATTAGAAGACATCACAATCAATGTCGTAAATATTGTATGACGCAAATTCTTACATGGTGGGATATCAAATGCTATATACCTCTGAAAAATTAGACTTGTATTTGCAAAAATTAAGCATTTGAACTTCAAAAAGTCATTTAAAATTGCAGAATTGGCAGTTTGACAACCACAAAAACAACAATAAGCAAATAGTAATTGAGATAGTGTTACGCGAGTCTTTTTTTTTATTTTTAGCCTAAAGTAAATTAATGGTTCGCTCTCAAAACGTAAACGCACGAAAAAGGTCTACAGGTAACGCACGAAGCATCGTCCATTCTCACTTCTCCCCACAATAAGTTTTTATAAATTTATTCAAAATCCAGCAAAAGAATTGCATCAAAAGTCCGAAGGGATAAAATCTGAAAGAAATCGACAAAGAAATGTCTCCCAAAACTGAAGAATCCTCCACATTGTTCCTTAATTGGCATGATAGCTCTAGCTTGTCTTTTCACAATCCTTCCATAAAGCGTCTTCCCATAACTTTCTGTCACGCAAAACACTTCAATCCTGTGTTGATAGAATTTGACCACATCCCTCATTTTCTCACAATTGAAACCAATCTCGGGAAATACTGAAACTTCCAAGGCCAATATCCAAAATGTGAATACAACAAATGGGAAATGACTTACAAAACTAATCTTTCCAAAACCCTTGATACAAATCCAGACGCAAGAAATCGTTAAAGCCAATCTCGGGAAATACTGAAACTTCCAAGGCCAATATCCAAAATGTGAATACAACAAATGGGAAATGACTTACAAAACTAATCTTTCCAAAACCCTTGATACAAATCCAGACGCAGGAAATCGTTAAAAAGAACATCATAAAAATGCCAAAAAATGAGAAGCAATTGTTCACATATCCAACTCGTTGATGCAATATCCTTCCGTACGTGTAGTACTTTCGAAAACTGGAAAAACTTACGTAGGGTCCGTCAATCATTGTAATTTTAAATAAATTATCCATCCAGACAATTTGAAGGAAAGCAAAGCGGATTGTCCGTCTAACGGCGTCTGCAGTCACTGCAAAAATTATGAAGAGCCTGATGCCATGTACTAACGTTGATTGAACAAGGGATTCCTCATTAATTTGGGAGAAGATACTTTTTGTAACGAAGTAGGCAAAATCAATGTTCGAAAAGAAACATGAGACCAAGGTCCCGTAAGGCAAAATGCCTCCGGCTATGGCAACACAAATCATTGTAATATCGAATCGTCCCGAGTGCGTTTGTCGAGTTTCATTGTTTGAAGCAGTGGAAGACACTGTGGATCTGATACTGGCAGCGGACCCCCTAAATTCTAATTTCAAGAACCAAATATTCAATTAAGTTTGCAAAACTATAAAATTATATTTTAATAATTACAAACCTCGAATGTCCCTTGATTTTGCTTGATAGATTAGATCATTTATGGCTGAAACTACGTCATCAGCCTCCTTGAACGAAACGAGCCAATCCAGCGCCCCAGTTCCAATAAAATAAACTCCCGCAATGATCATCGTTATCGCGTTGATTCGATGAAATTCTAGAGTCCTCTGTAGACTCGAGTAATTCACGAAGATATAAATTGGACAGAATGCCCCAGTGAAGATTAAAAAGAAGAGAGAGAGAAACCATGGTATTAATTTCACTTTAAAACGTTCAATTTTAATTTTTTGGTACTTTCTGTCCCAGTCAATGGGTTGAGGGTACATGTAGCAGAAGAAAAAATTGTGGATTTTGTATGCTAAAATTTGTCCTTTAGTTAGCATTCTAACAGGCGAGAAAGTCTTCTTAGGTGCACGACCAAACTTGCTGAATGCGGAGTATGATTCCACAATCTCGGAAACCAGATCCGCCATGGAGCCGTAGCGGATGTTGAAGTAATATGGTAAGTGGTAAGAAATATGAAATTTAAGGTTCGAGGGAATTTTCATACTTTCAATTTTTTAAATGTATGGATTTATGTGACTTAAATTTTTTGATTAATTTTGCAAAAAAATTAAAGAATTTTGTTTGTCCAAGTACAGTACAGTATGAGCTAAGAGCCCAACTAAATGTAAGAATTTTTTGTCGTGAAAATGTTCGAAAATAGAAAGAGAGAGAAAGATGCGATCGAATATAATGTTTCTGCCGACTGACGTTGACTGGGCATTCCCTGCACGCCTACATGAATATAGATACATAACTTTGGAGATATCAGTTAATATGATTTTAAGTAAATACGTCAAATGTCGAGCAATGAAAATATTTAGTACTCAATATACTCAACTATTTATGCTCAGTAGGTTCATTTCATTTTGCACTGAATACATAAGTACTTCAATCTGCAATCAGCATGGCAGTCATTTAACACTCGTGTTCTTAACATTTCATGAAAAATGTAATTTAACCCATATTATAAGAAACAAAGAAAAGGAGAAACGACATTGCGATAAAAGCCTTGTCCCTCACGGATAATTAAATAAAATAAAATTTTGTAAGCATAACACTTTCGCACATGACAAGAGAAGTAAAGTAAGGTGTTACGGAATGAAGAAAAATATTTATTGATTTTATTGGAGTTTGGCTTGAAATGTACGCATTCGGGAAAGCAAAAAGGGGTGAATATTTTTGAATGCAACTGATCAACTGTAGCTGAAAAATGTATAGCTTAAATATGTATTTTATTTCGTTTATTAGTCACCAGATATTTTTATCCAAAACATCACAGTCATTTCATTAATAATAAGGACAAACCAAGTAAATGACAAAAAAAGTTTAAAAAATTTAAAAATCACGCACAAATTGATTAAAACGAAAGTGTACTAAATTAAAGTCATTGGCTTCTCTAGATTTGCTATGTCTAAGTAAAAATTAAATGTCTGAATATAAGCTTAATTACTTGATTGATCCCTTACTAAAATTACGAATAATACTTGTCCGGATCTTCCAATCGGAAGTTGGCAAGACATTCAATTAGCCAGTCTGACTTGAGTGTTTTGACATGCCCTAATTTATAACATTTTTGCAGGTGGGGGTGGTGCCTTGTCATCATACAAGATTACATGAGTTGTCAACTCGAATTTACTTGGATTTGTGGGGTCCGCAGAAAGCTGAGTATGGAACCTAAGAGGATACTCCAAAGGATAGATGACGTCAGGGTCAGGTTCCCGATTTGTAATAGAACCACCAGCGGCAACGATAAGGGTCAAGAGGTCTTTCTTTGTTAGATCCAAACCTTTTTCAATGTACCCACAAGACTTGTAGAGGTAAAACATAAATCCATCCAACAAACCGGGATTCTGCAATTAAAAAAATGAAAACTCAATATGACGCAAAATAAATAAATGGAGTTTTGAATAATGAAAGTTTAAGTAGGTATGCATACCCCCTTTTCACGATTTGCCCTGCACATCAGCGGAACCTGGAAAGTTTCGCAATCAGGAGATCCCAAATATCCGATGATTTCGAACGGAGTTGGAGACAAGCATTTAGATTTGTGTAGAGACTGCTCGATCCCTTAGAATAAATAAAATGAGTTGGATCAATTTCAACCTCTCATAATTATAACTTCTGCATGAAGCAAGTAAGAAAATTTTCAAAATTTAATTTAATATTGCTTACATTCAGAGCTGACGTGCCACATTCCCTGCGCCAAACCATACAAATACTCCATTGACATGGGTACCTTTAAACCATCGTTCTTCCCAACTTTGTGAATGATATGCGTTACGTTTGGCCTGAAATAAGTAGTGTTTTATAAATTAAGTATAATGACCACAAAAATTAAATGTCAATCATGTCAGGTAAAGATTTGAATTATTCTTACGACAACTCTTCCGCAACTCTCAGTCCTAACTTGGATCTCGTGCCTTCCAAATCACCATCAGTGACGTCATAATTAAAGAATAAATTGGCTTTCGAAATCATTACTTGCAAGACGGCAGGATCGTCCTCGGGTGCAGTCAAGGTAACTTCAGAATAGGACTTTGTTGAACTACTACTGGTACTAGTATTCATGGTCGACTCCGATCCAGACACCTTGCCACCTTTTTCTTTCAGCATTGTAATGATTAAATCGTTATATGCCACGTTCCCAGGCAGCTTGCCAGCATTATCTCTGATATTTGGGGAGGCACCTAACTCCAGAAGTGTTTCTACAACTCGTTCCAAGCCAGATATCACGGCTAAATGTAAGGCTGTCTCTTGGTCAGGGCCACCAACAGCATTGAGGTTGCAATGATTTTTGTGGAGAATCCGGATAAGCTCGATTTTTCCTTCTGGAGATGCTTTCTTGCTGTTAACCACTTCATGCTAAAAAACAAACGCATAGATAGTACATAATATTATTAAATGCTATTCGAGAAGTTGATATTTGAATTAAATATATAAAAAAAATCATACCAGTGGAGTCCATCCAGCGTTATCTTTTGCATCAACATCAGATCCGGCTTCCAACAAAACTTGAACTTTGTCGATTTGACCCACCCTACAAGCCACATGCAATGCCGTTTCTCCTTTCGCATTCCTTTTTTCTTTTCCTCCTTTCACGGAAGAGAATGAGTCATTCAAAGAAGGTGTTGGCGACGGCGCTACTAAGGAAACTCTTCCGACTGCTTTCGTAGAAGTAGAAGATGAAGAAGGTCGCCTCTTTTTCTCATTTACAGGTTTTGATTTATCCTTCAAATTCTTTTTATCACCATCGATACTTGCTCCGTCAGATTCATTGCCTTTGGGAACGTTAGAATGCTGTTGTTTTTCTACCGGAATCTGACCAGTAACTTTGACCGACGCTGAAGCTGGACGTTTCAGTTTGGCGGTCGCTGTTGCTGTTTTTCCTGACGCCGCAGGAGTCACACCCTCGCTTTTAAATAGTTGACGCCCTCTGGTCTGACGTTTTTTGCTACTGCTGCTGGTCCCGGGTTTTTCATCACTATCACTTTTAGTGTTTTCTTCTTGCTTGGGTTTTCCGTACGGAGTCAGGGTAGGAAGTTCAGGTTCGTCTGATGGTTGTGGATCAAATTTGAAATTCAAAGCTTTTTTGCTTCCGTTGTTCGAAACGGCGATGGTTTTGCAGTCTCTGATCGCACCATGGGGAGTGAGTATAGGAATGAGAGGATGTTCGTAAATAGTTCGAGGTGGTGCATTCATTGGACTCTTGCCTAGTTTAACACTTTGTTGAGTTCGGAACAGTTCTTCATCTTCCAACTCCAACCCCTCGTCTTGTGTCTTCATTGGAGTATCTACTTTTACGACTTTTGAGCTCTTGTCTTCCTCTACCATCTTAGAACTCTGCTTTTCAGTTGACTTTTTCTCATCCGTGAAGTTTAAGCTCTTCTTCCCTTTGAATTCACCTTTCCTCTTAAATCCTCCAGCAGACATTGTCAACGAGATTCTTGGCTTATGTTGAGGAGTTTCCTCCAAAACGTCTGGAGAATGTGGAACATTTTGATCTGAAGGGGTGCTGAACTCATAAACATCAAAATCGTCCTTCGGTTCCTTCGCCTTCATTTGATCGATAGTTTTACTCTCGGGATTCTTATTTTCTTTCTCGTTGCCCTTAACCTTCTCATTCACATCTTTTGATGTAATCATCTTCGACTCACTGGCCTTAGGATGTCCATGCGACTTCGTCACCACTTCCTGCTCATCATTTTCGCTCACCTCCTCCATCTCTTCATTCGTCTTCTCCTTCTTTTGAGTTTGAGTCATCAACTTGGGCGGACTGTCATTATCCACATCTTTCGTACTTGTTCCATCTTCTTCCTCCTGAATCTTCCTTTGGGCATCCTTTAGAGTTCCATAAACTTTCGGGATTTCCATTAGAACATCGGTTAAAAAGCGGTCCTTTCTCACGTCCTTTGGAAGGCCCTTCGCTCCACATTTGACACATGCTTTTCCAGCCTGAACAACAATACACTTTTCACAGTACAGATGTTGGCAGCAACCCAGTACAAAGATCGTTTCGTCAGGCACTTCGCCACTATAAATAAATGTAATAATACAAAATTGTTCCTTACAATTAAGCGTACCTTAAATTAATTGAATATGAGTTTATCATACCACTTCACACAAAGAAAGTGTGTCACCATGGCCTCGAGCTTTTCACAAGGTTCCTGCGAACATAGGTTTCCTTTCACTTTCCAGTTTGGGCGGTGGGGGAGTGGACGACGCAGCCACAGCTACACCGGGATCAATATCCATAGCTTCTTCGTACTCCATTTTGAAATCCTAATCTGTTTCAATATAACGGTCGATTGTCAATTGTTCGCTAACTTTTTAATTATTTACCCTACTCATCTTCCTAATTGGAACTTCATTAACTACAACGGAACTAGAACGCAATTTTTATTTCTCAAAATTCGAACAGTGGTTCACTGAAAATATCTGTGAAGAATCAAACAGGAGGACAAAGTCAAAGCAAAAAAACAAGTGCTTTAGCTTTGATTTGATGATGAATGATAGTGAATGTCAAAGTCAAAGTGTTTTGCTTTGTTTTGCTTTGCTCAAAGCACAAGATCACCAGTTCATAACATATATAAAAATAATTTAAACAAAACAAGGAATAAATAAAAAAATGTAGCATAAAGTTGCAAAATAAAAACAATCTAGGTAACTACAGGCTATTTGCTATTTAAAAAAAATTAACAAATTCATGCACTTTTCGAGGTATAAGTCTTATTTAAATCCCTCGTAATTTTAATTTAGCAATTAATGAATCGGAATTTTCTCCTAATTGGATGGCCTTTAGGGAAGCTTCGTACCCACTTCCTGAGTCCTACGAATACCACTGATAACACAATAACTGTTGCTCCAATCAAGCTGTAAGAAATGGACAAACATAAAAGTCAGGAATCTGAACATTTAATTAAGTAGTGTGAAATATTTTGCTTAAACTTACCTCAAGAGATCAGGGAGTTTCCCATACACCGCCATTTCGAGAAGGAATGCGAAAAACACGTCAAAAGTCCTCACCAGGGCAACAGGTCCGGCTTGTTCTGATTTCATAGCAAGAATGATTGCAAATTGGCCGAGTAAAGTGAGTGTGGCCATTCCAATGACCAAACCGATCTCTTCACTCGTCTGTGGAATTTTCAGTCCTGGAACAATTAAGACGATCGCAAGATTTTCAATGCTTCCCCACGCTCCGTACATGAAAGTTGTCACGGAATAATGTACTTTGCGGATGTGCCGTAAAGTTATGAATGAGATAGCGGTAACGATTGTACATCCAAATGCTAAACACGTGCCAATCTAAAATAAAAAAAACTCCAGGTATTTTCGTGGTATTGGATTGGATATTTTTAACAGTTAAAAATTAATTTACCAAAATATCTTGGCTGAATTCTGCAGAACCCGTAAAAATTGGAGGTTTCGCAATGGCAACCACCCCAACCATCGAAAGTAGTGAGGCAATTATAGTTGAGTAGCCGCATTTTTCTCCAAGAAATATTTTTGCGAGGACGGATACAAAAATGGGCTATGGAAAGCAAAAAAATGCTTTCATGTTTTGCAATTATTAATTTAAAAAAAACAAATTAGAATTCGGAACTCACCGATGCGGCAGAGATTGTGAGAGCATCCCCCATGGGTAAAAATTTCAGAGAGAAAATGTGGAGTAGGAGAGCATTGCATGTCAGAATACTTCTTAGCTAAAACAAAAGAATTTAATTTATTTATCTCTCATTTCCCCCAGAATTCCATTAATTCTATTAGTGTTTCACTAACCAAAACTAGACCAAACGTTTTGAGTTTCTCCTTTTGAGTAAGTGGCCACACATTTTCCACAACTTTCTTTCCCTTTTTACTGAAATACATCTTTTGTAGAAT
>JAHZMX010005288.1:0-12077 GCA_027743895.1 Seira musarum
GTTTTCGGGTGTGTTGTTTTTAATAAAAATTACGTTATGCGTAGGTAAAGAATACGGCAAAGATATTTAACCAGTGTCTACCGGTATAGATGTGAATAAATTTGTGGAAGATGTATTGGTTTCCTTAAGAAGTAGCTCGACTGTATCTATAGAAGGTGACGCAAAGCAAAATTTTATAGAGAAAAGAATGCGAAAAGAATATCTACAAAAGGATGTTATGCATAATCTTTGATAGATTTCAGAACGAGTCGCATGCATAATAATAGATTTCTAACTCCACATCTTTAACAAAGAAACAAAAGGTTTAAGGTAAAGAAATCTGAGCTAACCAACCACTATGAAGAAAGACGAGAGTGGTGGGATTGCTGATACACTCAAGAAGGTCTCACCAGTTACTTCCATTTGACTAGACATGATTTAAACGAACGGTTTCGCCAACTTTTCCAAGAAAAAAAAACGAAACCTGAGCAATAGGCAGCTTTCAAGGAAAAATGCCGATTGGGAAATGTAAGGGAACTTAAAATTGTGCGAAGAAATCGTGAAAGAACTTAAAAGAGAAAGGGAACTCTTCATGGAGATTCCATGTTTCAACTTTTTCAGTATGAAAGACTGTTGATTCATTCAAGTTGTATGCAGGCAGACCATTCGAAGTTACTCTCCTATTTCTTCCGATTTCACGTCATGTGAATTTTCTTTTATCGAAATCCGTTCGACTTAAATTGTATATACTTATACTTCTAAATATATCAACATTTTCCTTCTTACTAAAACTCAGTTTACTTCCTTCTCAGACTTTGAGAGTCATATTTAAATCCTGAAGAAACTCAATTTAAATCTAAGAATTTTCTGAGCGAGAGCTAGAAAGAGGATGAAAAGTATATTATGTATTTATGACCAATCGTGCATTTGTTTTTGGGTTGGGTGAGATACGGTCAAAGGAATTTTAAAAAGGGTAAAGCTAAAGCCAAAGCTAGCTTCTTTGGAATTACATGAGAATTTTTACATGCAAAAATGTTGACGATACATAACAGGTACAATATGAATATAAGGTACTATATAATGAACCAAATTAATTTTTTGTTGCTTTTTAAACACAAAAGCATGTAAACCATAGTTTCAATTTAATTCAAAACAACTACAAGCTTTTGAACATTTTATTAGACAATTTCTACAAACGGAAGTCAATATTCTTATGGATTGTTGATAGTGTTTGTAGTTCAAGAATGTTTATGAACGCATAGATTGAAAAGGGTTAGTCTGCGTTTCATTTGCTCAATATTTGATTTCCCAGTAACTTCAGCCAACAATGTTTTTTGCTTTAACCGTTTTTCTTCTTTCCAAAGAAGTAGAACGTTGCTATTGTGTTACCTTTTAAATCTAGTCAGAGTGATATATGATTTTTTGACCTTTGACGTTTTACTTTACTGCCAAGATCGGACCCTTTGCATCAAAGTTCCTGATGCCTTGGGTTTAATGACGTCGTGTATTGAATACTTTTTTAATGTTTAAACTTTCTATAATATAATATTTTTTATAATCCCTGTCGCGCTTTTGGAACCATTTGCACTTTAAAAATAGATCTAAAATCTCCTTTCGACAAATACTGTTAATAGCAGCGTTGAGTGACTAAACTTTATTCATGAACGCTTTTTTCATGAACGAGGAATGTGCACATACGTAGTTCAACGACTGAAATAATTGCAATCCAGGAGGCCTACTTACGAAGAGCCAATAAATAAGCACCTGAATTTTGCGGTTAACACACACACACGTGTGAATTTGAACATAAAACTAGATGAAAAACATCATCACAAAAAAAATTAATTGCGGTGCGGTGATTCCGTTAGTTCATAAATAATACGAATGCCCGGTTGACTTTAAAATGGTGATTGGGTAGGCGCAGATCTTTACATTGAAGCTGCGTCGATTCATAAGACGATGGAAAAACGACACCAGATGCCAGGGAAAATATTAACCTGTACTCTCAATATTTCTTTTTAAGAAGCTGCTTCATTGGATAGACCGCATTTGAAAATGCAAAAATATGTGAGCTGATTTAAGGGCTCTTTTGTGAAAAACATAAAAACGAAAGTATGCAGGTTCGATTATGTGGGAGAAAGTGGATTTTCTCTATCGTAGTCAATTCGGAGAATAGGCTTCCTTTCAGTTATCGCCTAACTTTATTCAGGAGCTCACTTTTCCTTGTTCACTGATTTCATTTTACTTTCTATATGTTCCCGACGAAGACGACAACTGTTCATCGTGTACTTCATCTTTTATGTTCGTAAGAAGACCGTAATAAAGGTACAAAAAGATGGTAATGTAGAGAATGTACATTTTTTATAAATAATATTAACGTCGTGAAAGATTCGAGCATTTTTCGCATAAAAATTGGCTGTTTGCTTATGCAGTCCTCATACTTTCCAAACCTACTCATTTTCAAGCATATCTTAGAATTCATTCAGCAGGAAAGTGCCTTCATTTCCATACATCCCATGTACACATTTGCTTATCGTTTAATCATTACACTTCGTCTCACATACAACTTTAATGGAAAAGTTCCTATTTTTTCTCTGACGCTTTTTTCTGAAATTCATCCTTTCATTTTAGCTGTGAAAGGGCTTACGTAATTGTGCCATGTTGTACTTGACTGTAAAACTAAACTTTTTTTATTTGGTAAAAAAGTCAAGCATTGAGAATTTATGCGACCTAAATTTATGAAGCAACTACCGTTTTCTAACCGTACAGTAGTAGTAGTAGTGGCACTACAACCTTCATTCAGTCTGTTTCATGATGACTACCACCGGTACCACTTCATTCTATCCGCTCCCCTTTTCAACTATTTTACTTTTTTTCCAACTATAAAATGAAAACTTTACGAAATCCTGCAAAGTATTCATGAAGATCTCCCCCTGAGGAGTTAGTAAAGCATGAAGTAGGTTGATTCTTTCAGTCCTTGTGACATTCCTTCGTACTAGTCTCCACCCCACCGTAAAGCAACCAGTGCATTTCCTTACACATAATATAATGATATAATCAAATTGAGCAGTCACACATTCCAATTTGTATGATGCTTTTGGAGTCAAGATGAATACAAACTGGCCACATTATCCAAGAAAAGAAAAAACGTGAAGCAACCTGGTAGTACGACAAAATTCCAAGGTTGGAATATTCAGCTTCTTAAATTAGAAAAGAATTCTACAATTAAACTAGAGCAACGTGAAAATTAGAGAAAGAACTCGTCGGATTATGTAGTTCATTAGGAAAAACTCTCACAGAATGGTTTCCCTTCACATGTCTGCAAGCTCAAAAAACGCACGACACTGAATTCATTTCTTTATAGTCTTACCTAATTCAACGCAGAAAAAAGTGCCAAATTCTTGCAGCATACGTTTCTTGAAGGACGCACAAGTTAAAACAAAAGAAATCGACCGCATCATAAAAACAATACCTGCTGGAAGCTCAACAAATACTGCTTATAAATACGTAATAGTACCTACCCCTTTGAGAAATATTACTTGGCCAACTTTCACACAACAGAAAAAAATGTGATTTGTGAAGAATAAACGGGAAACTATTTCTGTCTCTCTAAAGACAATTGAGTATGGCTTCAGCTGAGAGCGTATCTTTTGGGATGATTTATTTCTTCCTTCGTTTCCTGCTTTTGTTCCACTTTCGATATGAAGTGATGCAAAACCTTATTTGAGTATTTTAGTACTGCCCACATAAATCATTATCCTTTCCAAATAATAGATGACGGGTAATTAATAGCCCGTGTGAACAAAAATGCTGGAAGAAATGCTGAGCACATTTTTGTTACATAAAAAGTAAGGAACATGCAGATGAATCCTTTATTTTATCCATGATTTTACCCATTCTCCTCGTCAAGATTTATTGAGTTTAAGAGTCTTACAAAGTAGAAATAATTATCGGTTAATATCAGCCAAATGGAATTTTGAATAGTGAAAATTAAGCAAATGCGTACAGCAATAGCAGTAAACCAAAAACCCTGACTCATATTGCCCTCATTCTTTTGACTATGCATGAGAGAAAAAAGTATTAGAGGAGGCAGACGGAATGATAATTTTCTTTTATTTTAGTTTTAGATTCCTTTCTAGTTTTTTGCATTCCGTTTTAATTTTTCATTCATGAATATTCGAACAAAAGCTAAGAATGAGTTAAACTTTACAGTATTCTCATTTTCTTCAAGTCTGCATCAATAAAGGAAGAAAGCTATTTGTTAAATTGCTTTTTTAATTTTTTATGACTTTTCCGCTTCCTTGAATTTCTTTATTTTGAAGGAAAACTAATTTCACATTATTGAATACTTCACCGATAAAGTACGAGGGGCAGCGTATAAAATAAAACAGCTTCGGGTAGAACTCCATGAAATCGAACACATTGGTCAGGTAGGTTAAAGCGTGCATGTTATACTTATTCACTACGTGCATTATGATTGTCATGGGCTCGCAATAACTTTTTTCTCGCAAAGAGGCATGCATGAAGTGAGTCGAAATGCACCTTGCCCTGCTTGACTACCTTGAAGGTCAATTTTTACTACTTCACATACTACGTTCATTCTTCAAGAGATATACACACGTTACGTGTGACTTACTTAGTCACTTTATGAGAAATGCAATTGCTGGTGGTGGTACATCTACACAAATAGATAGAAATACATTTGTATGTATTTTTTCAAAGACCCGAGTGTAAAGAGGAAAGTTTTTTTTTATTTGATCTTAAAAGTTCCCTTTCCACAAAAAAATCGGGACATTTTATGACTTCAAAGTGGGAAGTTGTGGAAGACATTCTGAGTTTATAGACTGTCATCTTTGTAAAGAACAAATAGAGATCGTAGACGACACAAGCATGCATGTGCGTTTTATTAGGGGAAGGAAGGGAAATAGCTCGTACTGTACCTCAAAAAATGTGAAATAGAGAAACGATGAATTTAATAAAAGACACTATTTTCACTCAATTGCTATAACTTAAGCTTTTTTAAGCTGATGAGATAGGGTTGGAAAAGACGCTTACAAAATATTACATTTCATAGAATATTGCATTTCTTCTCGCTGATGAAAAAGCTAATACATAAAAGGGATCGAAACTAATGTTATGTGGGATGCGGTGACATCGGGAATGAATCTAAGGATTTATTCTCGTTCAAATGTTAAAGTTCTTTCCAAAAAATGATGACAAAATTCATCAATTTGCAGTATACAGCTTGAAATCGGATGCAAACCAATGAAATTCCCTTATTTCTATAACAAGGTACAAAAGTAACAGCACATTTTTGCAAAAGATTCTACCATCTTTCTGGTTCAGAGAAGATTTTCGATGATTGCAATCATTCTCATTCATTTTCAAAATAATGATTTTCTAAATTTAAGGGACAGACAAATTTTTGCTTTGCACATGCAAGAGTAACGCTTACATTTCATTAAAATAGTCGCAAAAAATTCCACTTGGACCAATCACAATCAAGAAAGACAGTGAAAGTATAATGTTGATATACAATAATAGTAATAATAATGAAAGGAGCCGAACACTGCATTCTGAGGAAAGAATAAATAAAGCTGATAGATAGTTTTAGTGACGTAGCTGACATGAAATGCTTTGAAAGAAGCGAAAAAAAAATTTCATCTCTCCTCCAGTATCAAAATAGTCTTTCACAGAAAATAGTTCTTTTCACTTTACCGTCCTTGGATGCTTCATATGAATGTCATAGCTGTCTGCCAATGTATGTATGTAATTTAGGACGGAGCAGTTTGTTTGATGAAGAACTCCTCTTCAAAACATGATTATTGCACATTAACCCATACGGAACATTTAACTTTGCCATTAATATGTCTGAAGGTGCAGACTCGACCGTCCTGCTTTTCTTATGAAGCTGTTGTCACAATGAGCGTACTTGATTTACATAACACCAGGCGTATATGTTGTCATACTAAAAAAAGTGTCAGCCTTCGACCTTGCCATTAGGAGTTCATCGATTTTTCTGAAAAGTGATGAGTTTCGTGTTAAGTACACAAGTTAATTTGTAGAAGAAAATAGAGACCAATCGCTTAACTTATCCTAAGTCTTCTAATAAATATAGTCTCTGTAGACTCATAGACGGACAAGTCAACATCAATACTGCGCTGAAAACTCAGTTACGAAGATAAATTAGATAGCCCATGGTCTACTGTTCTCAGGGAACCCAACCTAAGAGTATCTAGACATTTAATGATTTCTCCTGAAATGTGTAAGGTTGTATTTACTTACACTCACATTCATTCATGCTCCCGTTTGAAGTAATATTTGGTCTTGTCAAAATGTAGTTTTCAATTCACAGCAGACCAAAAACACAGACGATTCGGCAACTCTTTCATCATGAAACTATTTGCTTTTCATCACCAGCTGGTGTCCTACAAACAAGCTGCGAGAATAAATGCTCCCGTGCATAACCTCCATATCGAAATGAAATGAACGCGAGGGGTGGATTTGGCTACTCCCATTTTATTAATTTTCTGTTTGTCAATGTAATGTGGAGTGAAAATGAATTTTACACTACATATTTGTCTACTTGTTACAAAGCAGCAGAGTAAGTCTGTCGTTTTAATTACGTGCACAGAAATGAGACTTTATTAAAGCTTGAAAGTATGCGATGAATGGTTGGTGTACTCATTCAGCTGGCCTAGCCAGATGTTAATTAATTTTAATAATTAAACTTGCTAAGCGAAAATCAAGTTTTATATTGTATATTATATTTAACCTTTTCTTTCCTGAATAGTCGTACCGTACCCTAACCCGAACGTAACGTAAAATCTGAAAATTTATTTCATTCATTGTGAAGTCCCCAAAGCCTTAAATGTATTAGAAGTTTTGCGGAATACGTAGTCACACAGATACATAAAACATTTTAATTTTAGTCACACCCTAAATAACTTTCTTGCAATTAAGCAGTAACGAGTATGCGGGATTGCAAAACGTGAAAGTTTGTAATGTTACTGACATCTAAGCACGTGCTGTAAAATGCATGCATGAGTGAAAGCGAAAATGAAAATCAAATTGAATGCAAGTAGAGATGATACAGGTTTTAATAAACTTCATTCAACTTTTCCACCGGGATCGATTACTCTTAGAAAGAAATTTCGAGAACGACTCTTTCACCCATTAATAACTGACATTGGTAACGCTATTCCATATTTTTGGTTCTTTCTTGCAACTTTTACCTCCTATTACTATTTTGTATCAAGGCTTTTTCCAACTTTCAGCAATCATTTTCTGAATATCTGACAGGGCATATTTTTTAGACTTTTTTGTTTCAGTGTAAATGAATATGTAGAAGCGATTAATTTCACATTATACCAATTTCGAGATCACGTTCGTTCATACCATCAAATTATGCATGCATGAGGGGTCTGACACGCTCTTTATTAATTTGACAAGTATTAGATGCATGACTGGGAGAAAAGAGTGAATTCGAAATTACTTTCACAATATATTGGAATTGGTAACGTCGGGGTTTTTACTTCATCATCCCTTCTCTTCAAGACTTGTCGACATTCTCATTCTTTTTACTAGAGTGGTTTCAAATGATTCCACGTTAATATCCTGATTTTGAAATGACACTGAACTTCTTTTACAATTCACGATACTAATTGGAGCAACTAGTCTGTAAAATATTTCAGGGAACAGGATCGCAACCATTTGTCAAAGACCTGAGTCAGCAAAACGATTAAATTTGTCCTTTTTAATCACATTCTTCTCGAATGAAAGACATTCCATTAATTTTTATTTTTTCGGAGTGAAAAACACTTTTTTAAAAAAAATTGCTTCTTGGTGCTGAAGGAAGTCGGCGCCCATCAACTTCATATTAAAGAATATGACGTTCCATTAGTAGATGTCGATTCATTTATGAAGTCTACACTGTCTCAAAAACATTGCATGTCGTTCTAAAGTCGACAATCACTTTTATTACAACTCTTCTCTCGTGAATTTGGACCTTTTCTCTCCATATAATTTTTGGCCTTTCAAGCAGTCTGTTTCAGAACCGTGTTCAATTTATTGCAGGTTAACAGGTACGACATGAAATTGATGTACTGAGAAATGTGCGACTTTCCAAGATCTCTTGAGTGGATCTTTGAGACTTTCTATGACAATGACAAATAGGTACGTGGGTTCTCACTTATCAATTTAATTAAAGTTGCCTTTATTTGTAAGAATGTACGTTCATCTAAAATATTGGCCATACGCTGAATAATTTCTTGAGTACGGAAAAACCTAATAGAGACGCCTTGGCATGTATCGCATTTATTGCTACTTTTGGACGGCTGTACTTTCTGTATGCAGGGTTCATTTTAGCGTGTTTTGAATAAATACTGATAAGTAATTAAATATAATTTGCCGGAATAAGTGCGTTTGTTATTTTATTTTTGTAAAGAACAATTTTAGTGTAAAACAAGAATAAAGTTTCTGGTTAATAATTTTTTCACTGACTAACCTTCCAAGCTAATACTGTTAGCTCTCAGTCAGTGGATGTTATTTTTAAAACCAATTGTAGCAAATTAATATTTAAGGGTATGAATGTGATATGCTAACATAAAAAGGAGAAAGTTTTGAAATTATGCAACGGTCAAAAACATGTATTTATAGGAGAAGTGGAATGGTCTGAATTGAAATAGTTGCTTCTCAGAAACTGATTGGCCAGGGGGGGGGAGCTTCCGCGGCTACCATTACTTACGAAATTCACTTCTCTTCTCACAAAAAGAAGACTTTTGCAGTTCACATCCGCCCGGTATGTACTAGTGCAGCCTGAAGCAATTCTAAACATCAGTGTCCTGTCAGTAGAATACCACGGAATTTGAGCCCTCTCAAAACATCAAGTATCACAACCATGAATGAGGAAAATCGTAAGAGTAGTTTCGCCCTACTTACGACAAAAAACCGAGTTCACATCAAATTCAATATACTTACTCTTGGCAATGAAGAATATACGCGTCATTATTCGAGAAAAGGGAACCAGGGTTCCTTCGTATTTATTCACAACTATCCCAAATAGAGCAGGAGTTGATCAGGATGGAGAAAGTTAAATAATTCAAAGGATAAAAAGGGTGCCGTTTTGTTGTTCATGTTTGCATTACCATTCGTTCCTTCATGAATGCGTACAGTTTTATAGGAGAACTGAGAAGGGTCTTTTTAACCTTGTTAAAATACCGCCATCCTACTTCAAACCAGAAAGGATAAAAAAGTTGGAACGTTAATGAAGCATTCATGCAATACCTGTAAGTCTAGGATTTAACGCTGCTCAACACACTCCCAAGTGATGCAACCAAAGCATGGCACGAGCTGTTCAGATCAGTCTTGTTTTGTTACAGAAATAGGATTCTAACTTTCCTCTTTTGCCTGACTGACGGCACTTTTAAAGTTTTACAAACTTTCTAAAGTAACAAAAATATCCTGTCTCTGTAAGCAAGTCCATGCAGAAAAACAACCAAATATGTAGTACGTGAGAAAAATGTAAAAAGAATCCAAAGAAAAGCCGGTAATGAGGTCAAGAACATTTCGAATGAAATGAATAAAATGAATAGAGTTTCGCGAAGAAATTACAGCTTTTTTATCGTACAATTTCCGAGTAAATATTGAAAAGCGAATGAATGCATATTGAAAGACGAAGTGCAAATATTAGCTACAGATAAATAACAACCAACAATGGCAAGGGAAAATAAACACGACATACGACATTCTTTCACTACATGAGAATTAAATATATGACACCTCAACCGGGAAAAATATAGGGTTTGCCGTTTGCCATTCACCTACAATATCACGTGCTCTATTTCGATGAAAGAAACAGGAAATCCAGGATATTCGCATAATTATACGTTCCAAAAGATGACGAAATGTGCATAGTTATACATGGAACATCTAAGATCTAAGATTTCTATCTTTTATCGTCTCTTTCTTTTACCTTTGCAACGTTTTGAAGATTCGTGTATCGTTTCATACAATTTCATCTCATCAGCTCCCTAACATTTTCAATGATAAGACATTTGTGGGACTGTCAAAATATATCTTGTCAAGGTGGATTCCGTATTGAGTACCTATTCTTATTTTCTAAAAAAGGTAGTATGTATTTGAGTGAACAAATCAAGTACTTATTTTTTGTGAGTTACAAAAAGCAAAGATAAGATAACGTATATTTTGTTAGATGCCCATATTTACAAGTTAAAATAAGAAGTTCTGAAAAGTAAAATAATGCATGATATATTACTGAAAATTGTACATATGGATCTAACGATTAGAGTTAGCGAAATAAGACACGTCATAATCTATTTGTGTTTGGTTTGAGGGTTTTGAATCTCGGTTTTTTAAATGACAGAATGTGTGAAAAGCAAAGATTTTTTTCTTTTTGCGATAGCGGCACACCTACGATAATGCACGTAGCATTTTTGATAAAAGTCTGTCACTGAACAGTCATTAATAGAAACGTTGATGGACACCTTTGCTCCTTTCGTTCCTATTGTATTTTCATCGCACTTCCTCTCACACTTAACGCCTCGCCGTCTATGGACATGCGCGTGTTAGGGTATCCCAAAAGTACATTTATTCAATTTAACGATTTCCTTGTAAAAAGGTAGAAGTTAAAAAACAGATTCAAAAGTTTCATTGAAGAAAGTGTTTTCTGTATCTTTTACTCATCTGGAAGCCTGGCTGGGAAAGCCGAACTTGAAGTTTTGATATATGTATTAGTTTCTTTGTGCGCTTCTTCCATTCGTTCTTCTTTTTTGCATGAAAAAGCGAAAGTAACTAAACTTCTGGAGAGTTCAGTCAGGAGCATTACTTACCTTTCAGAGTGTTAAGTCAACAACATGTGCCTCGGTCAAAGAATACCAATGCATGCACGGTGCCAGATAGGTAACCTTTATATTTAGTACATTGATATACATAGCAGATCCCTAAAGGAAAGACTAGAACGTAAACTTTGGCACATTGTAATGTAACTCGTTTAAAAAGAAATGCCTAAATGCATCGATCCCCTGTAACAAGTTGAAGGGTCCTTCTCTTCCACTTTGGATAAAAAGCCTGATAGACTCGTACCTCTTGAGAAAGAAAGCTAGAAAGGGTAGTAATGAAATCTAAAGTTTTACTCTTTCTACTCGGTATTCTTTAAGAAGATAATACATTTCCTTTCAAAAGCAAACTTATAGTTTAACCAGGAATAAGTAAACTTCGATGATGTGATGCCATGTACACATCTGCATAAGATACTAGACTTTGAGCTAGGTACCTCGACAGTTTTATCATTTTATTGTTAGCATGTACTGCATAAAAATTCTATACAAATACACATTACCCACTTTTCCTTTTCACGATGCTATCCTTACTTTTTCCTGCTTAAAACCACAAAGACAAAGTGATGTAACTGTCATTCGTTCGGCGTACATAAAAATTTTTCCCCTTCACTGTATGTGGGCTCAACTTGACGGGAGAAAATTGGCAGTGAAACAGCGACTTGCATTAACCACGCTCATACAGTTGGATGTTCATGCGTGAAGCATGCAAAATTTCCTATTACAAGCTTGGAATTTTTTTTCTCTAGATGAATGTGGGAATCAACAGAGCAAGAATTTTATTAGGAAAGGAGTATGCTAAGGTAGATAGTAGATTGGGTGGTTTTTACGTTTCTTCGTTTTGCAACAACATGCAAAAAACATACGCAACATGGCGGGGACAATGACGACATTTAAAGTTCCTTTCGTCTAAGCATTATTGTTCTGTGGTTTTCATTTCATACATCATGCTAGTAATTTCTTTTCCTGGAAGAACACAACACTACACAAAAGTTGGGAGCATGGATGGCAGAGTGTATGAAACGTTAACTAGTTAACTGCAAAAACTTTGTCGCTTACCGTGTCTGGAGTGGTGGGTAGGCACGCGAGGGAAACAGGGATTTCCACTATAATAATTTACTGTATTTAATATAAAAATACCTCTATAGATTCTCAGACATTCTTTAAAGTCTGATCTCAAGAGACTGAAGAGAACGTAGGAGAGCGATTTGAAAATGAGGCGGAGATGGTAAATGAGAGAGG
>JAHZMX010005289.1:0-12431 GCA_027743895.1 Seira musarum
GGGTCCCATCCTTGTATATGTGCGTCTGCCTAAATTACTTGAGGTTCTTGATAAGCTATCACGTGAGCTCATTGGGAAATAGTGTGGCGCACACTTGGATTCGGAAACCTTATGAAAAGTGCGTGTGTAATTCAATGCAATTAAGTCATTTTTAATTTAGATTCTTTGATTTCAACAATTTTTTATTACATTGCCAATTTTCAGAAGCATCGGCCCTGCCGATGTTACATGGTTATCCTTACTCATCGTCTCTCATCCATCCGCCCATTTGTTAGCAAATCCTAATTATGATAACGATAATAATAATAATAATGAAACGGATAAGATATTTGAAGAGAACAACAACGAAGTCATTTCGAGTCCTGAAAGTGGATATTATGAGCATGCCAAAATCAAAACTGATTTTAATGGAAACAAATGTGATATGAATGATGATGATCTGTCCATTGATAAGCTTGATGTTGGGGATATCGGGCCAGCCCCATGGGGTTGGGGTGATGATGATATTCCAGAAGATGAAAAAGCGGGAACAATTATAAAACATGCTCAAGAAAAAGTTAATTAATTTTTAGCATTTTTACATTATTTTTACGAGTCAATATTTAAAAATGCATTTTAACTTGAATAGTCTTTCGTATTGCTGGTCAAATATATTTATTTTAAGTTTTATTTTATATTATTTATGTCAAACATATAACATTGATAGATTTTAGATATTTTCAATTAAGTCTTATGTACTTTTTAAAAAGGAAATAAAGAATTTTCACCAGATTATAGCGAAAAAATGTTTTATACGAATTATAATATGTTTTATATATTAATTATATTTAAACCTCATCGTCGTCATCATTTACTCGTTTTATCATCTCATTTCAAGATTCAAGACACATGCACATTTTGCATGACATGTGGGCATCTGTGTTCTTGTGTTCTGACTTTGACTCCTTTTGAGCTAGCTCGGCTGTGTCTATGGAGCTCACATGAAATGAATCTGTATGAACAAAAGAGTTTTCCCGATGTTTATATGGCCATCACCATCATGTTACATCACTTTTAGATCTAGACCACATGTAATGTCCACTAAAGCGCTCTAATTGAAAGGAGTGGACTTTTCGTTAGTTTCATTTTAATTGTTTCACGTTGACTTCATGTCCACGTGGTTTTAAACGGTGCCTTTGATAATATACCCAAGTTTTTGTTTCACAAATAAAATAGGTTTGTCCAAGTGTTTTTAGTGTGATTGTGATTCTAGGATATCTAAAGGCAGTTTAGTTAATAAAAACAAAGAAATGAGTACGAAGAATGCGAACTTGAAAGAGGAGGATGAGGAGTGGTTAGCTAATCATTTGTCTCTTGGAAAGGATGGGATCCTGTCAAACCCTCTAAATCCAGTACCTCCTGCGTTGAAGAATATTGAGGGGATTCAAAAACTAAAGAGGTCATTGGGGAAGGAACTATCCAGTTCAACAAGTGTTCGTGATAAATCGAGCAATTTACCTCATTTACTTTCCATTGTTAAATGTATTTGGCCAAGAAGTAGTAAAGAGGTAAACTGTAGTTCCTCTGGTGCTGGAGAGAATGCAGGGGAACCTGGGTAAGATCTATTGACCTTGTTTTTAATGTGCGTTATTGCTTGAATTGTTGTAATTAATTTATAACTTTGGTTTCCTGTTTATCACAGGTACAACGAAATACTTTCACGTTGCCCGTCCGCCGTTCTAAAGCCGTTTTCGTTTACAGAGGGGAAAACGGGAAGACTGATTATCGATATTGTTTCCGGGGATGGAAATAAATGGTATAAGGTAAGACAAGAATATCCATATTTATATTAATTTCCGTTTATTCGATATTGTTTTGGATGAATTGTAATTGATCAATATTTTAAGGTCTCCGCCCGAAATCCCAAGAGTCTAGCTCTGGTCGCAGCTGGAGGTGGAGGTTATGGGAAGAAGTCAATTGTCGATCATGCGATGGACTATCTTAATTGTGCTGAAGAAAATCCCTGCTTATTTAAGCCGCCAAAGATTGCCATAATATTTACCAGTGGAATCAGTGAGCAAGTCGCCAATGAACTGGAGTCAATCAATGTTGAGGTTATAGGACGGAGGATAGAGGACGAAGTATTAGAATCCCATCCAAGAATTAAAGTTCTGCAAGAATCTGAGACAAAGGCTCTTCAAACAAGTAGGGATTTGGTGCTAGAGAATGAACTTCAATACGAACAGTCTTCCTCTTCAATGTCATCATGGCAAAACCCAAGTTTAGAAGGAGTAGAAAAATTAAATTTGGACATATCAACCCTCCTAGCATATTTATCAAATGTCACCAATGGACATGCTCACGTAAACTTTAAGTCTAAAGTGTTAGCTGATCAGACTGAAGCCGAAAGAGTTAGACCTCAAAAACCAATTTTAGATAAAATTTTTGAAGGTGAGCGATTTCAATAAACAATACTGCCTTATTTAATTGTTTTGGTACACATTTATTAATGATTTGTGTTTAAATTAATTGCAGGTCGGAAATTGTATTGCTGCGAAACTGCAGTTCGCGACTTTCAATCAATCTTATCAACTGTAGGCGGTGAAGAGGAAAAACTTCGTGCCGCAAAGTTCCTATCAGAGCGCGTTTCTGTGATACCGGATCATATCTCTGAAAAGGCAAAGTCGCTCACAGTGTCCGGTAATATAAAGCAGAGGTCAGTGATTATTTTCAGTACTGGAGACGCCATTGAAGCGGTTACAGTGACTGCCAACAGTGGCTTTGTTCGCTCCGCTAGATCGCAGGTGAGCGCAATGTTATAATCAGAATATATAATTCTTGTTTATTTAATTATCAATAACAGTCGAAAATGTCGTTTAATGAATCCTTAGGGCGTTGAATTCCCGTCTTTTATACATGAACCAAGGGCGCTGACCGAACAGAAAGAGTATTCCCCCGAACACATATACCAGTCCCAGAGCAGTCAGTCGCAGTTGTCGCAAAACGATAACATTTGATGGTTGCTATATTTAGTTTTATTTAACTGTAAGTAAAGTATTTACTAATTTCTAGTTCAATCCGCAAAATACTTAATGTTTAGTTTCATGTCGTTTATTAATTCGATATTTTACGGAATCCCAACCAAATTCAATTTTCATTTCTAAATAAGTACTTATCACCGTCGCTTTAAAAGTTCATAGCCGCGTGCCTGTTCATGTTTAACATTTTATCGAGTTAAACCAGACACTTTGCTCACTTATACTAAATGATTGTTTATAAATGTTATTTGAATTTGAAAAAAGACCAACAGCAATATGTCACGATTTTTTAGACTTGTACTGTGAACGCATACCGTTACATGTTTGCTACATTAATAAATTTACCTTTAATTGTAATTTGCAAATTGGCGCTCCTCCGGAGGTAATAAAAGAGTCGTCTTCCGGTCTTTTAAATTGAAATTGGGAACTCAATATTAATTGTTAGTCCTTCAATCCAAGCTCTATATGCGATATACAAACATTTAAAAGATTGCTTTAGAACTCATTTAAAAAAGGGAAACTCGATTTAAACAACAGGCATTTTTTTACTCGTAATTTGTAATTTTTTATTTGAAAAATTGTTACAAGCATAATGTTTATAAGACAATCTTAATTTCATAATGTTGGCTCTTTCATTTCCTTATTTTCGCTGCAAATTTTGACTAGCAAATCCTCTTTACTTCGCCTGGAGAGAAAGGATCGCTTTGAAGATTCTACTGGAGTAACATTATTAGATTTTGATTTAACTTCATTATTACATTCATTGCAAGGTTCATCCTCTTTGTTTGATGCAATTGGTTTTGGCTGTTTGAGGATTTTGATTGTAAACGTCGGTGAATCATCTTCATCACTAGTAGATTCTATCACTTCTATGCACTTTTCATTAGAGTCACTTTCATATTCCATGACTTCTTCAGAGTTCTCTAATTGCTCCTCCTCGTCCTCATCCTCTGAAACCATTTCCTCCTTGGATTCATCTTCTCCACTAGATTCATTTGGTTCATTCTCATCATCCCATGGGTTACAAGTGGTTGAGACGTGGTCAGATTCCTCATTTGGATTCGCGGAAATTGTAAGCTCGCTCTCTTTCTCTTGCTGAATTTCTAATTCTTCTTCAGCACTTTCTTTTTCTGAACCTTCCCGGTCAACATTTTTCTAAGGCATCGTTCTCGCCATCCTCCTCCGATTCTGATTGTTGCAACAACTCATAATCATTATCGGTTACTTCTTCTTCCTCTTCCAAGTCATCGTATTCAGCTTCTTCCGCTATTGACTCTTCATCTGCACCTTTGTTTTCTGCTTCGGCGTGACTCTCCTCTTCATCACCGTCTTCATCCTTTGTTTCGTCCTCATTGTTTGCCATCTCAAGTTCCTCTTCCTTTTCTGCATGTTCACAATGCCCCACATCATCTACACATTCTTCAAACACTTCTTCTTCAGCAACATCATTTGCAGCCATTAATTCTTCGTCTTCCTCTTCCAAAATGTCGTCTTCCTCATTTTCATCTATAATTTCTTCTGACTCTTCCATCTCCTCTGACTCTTCAGGTACAGCAGACAAGTTTGCATTTGCTTGTGATTGCTCATTATCAGTAAATTCATTTATACGTTCTTCTTCCATTTCAATACTTTCACTTTCGCTGTATTCCTCCTCCTCCTCTTCTTCTTCTCCTTCGTCTTCCTCCTCTTCACTTTCTTCAAGTTCGACATTCTGCTCCTGTTTTATCACAGTTTGATTGTCAACCTCATTTTCTGCTACGAGATCCTCCTCTTCCTCTTGAGGAATAATATTTTCCAGTGGCACTCTAATGGGCTTGGGGTGAGTTGACACAGGACCATACGTAACGACTGGATCAAGCTCGATTCCTGCGGTTACGTCATAGACATCAGGATCCATGTTATGACAAAAAGTAGCCGGAAACCAGTTGCAGTCATCCTCGGAAGTTTCCCCACTTGTTCTTTGAATTCCTAGAAAATTTTCAATACTTTTGCATACCCTTGCAACAGCTTTCATCTTATGCACGTGGGCATCTCGCGATTTGCTTTGCAAATTAAACTCTTGTATCATTGCCTTATTCTCCTTCAAAACTTGCTTGAGCTTGGAGCAAACTACAGAAATTTTTACAAGTTCCTCCAATCTCGCTAATTCCGGGAAGGCTCGAGAGAACTCTTGAAAGTTTTTTGTAAAGTCTCGACAAAACTCTGCTTCGGGACTTAATCTCTGTCTCTTTTGCTTGGGATCTATCGTCATAACAAGTGTATGTGGTCTCATTTCGGTACGAATTTGCCCCACTCTGTAAATCAATTGTCGACTGTGTATCATCGAAATGGGGTTGTTACTGTCATAACAATCTTCATCCTCTTCCTCTTCAATTTCTTCAAATACTTCGACCATGTTCAACCAAAATTTCCCACTTGTTTCCGAATCTATTCCGAGAGGACTCTTCTCGTTATTGCCCCTTCTCTCTGCCTTCCTCCAGCCTATTGGTCTAGCCAAGTGCTGCAAGTGCTCATCAAGCCTGGAGAGAAGGCCTTCGTCTGTCCTTCGCATCCAAAATGGGCTTTCTGCAGAGATTTCCCATCCACTCGTCAAATAGCATAAGAGCATAGATACTCTGGAAAGGGTGGATTGGATATGTTCCGGAATTTGACTCCAAATTTTTCGTTGTTGCTGGGAGTTGAAGTATGATCTACTTTGAGCAGAAGATGAGCTAATTCTAGCTTCCTTGAATGGATGGGATGTCAGCATTCCAGAGTCTGGTGTCTCCAGGCTAAACACGATTCGATCTAGTCCTGTCCGACATAAACTGACAACATCTCGAATGTCATCGTGATCAAAGAGGGTATCCGCTGGGGTGATTCTATCTCTACTGAAAAGTAGCTCGACTTTCCCTTTCTCATAGTCAATTGTGAACCCATCAATTGATCGGTAAGACTTTACCGGGTTTCTAAGTTGCAACAGGCATTGCACTGGCGGAGAAAACCCATCGTCGTTAAAAAGCAAAAAGGGGCATTTCATCATTCTTTCGATACTTCCCATTCTCCATTTTTCATTACACTCCACGAGTTCCTGCATGACCTTCACACGAGCTTGTGGGAAATCGCTTAGAGTACTTCTCCCTTTCCAAACTTCGACAAAATGAGTGTAAGCGTGTAAATGCTTTGGAATCATGGGTGACTGGTGTTTCTGTCGAACTTTATCTGCACAAAAATGGCTGAGAAAATGATTTCCAAGTGTTTCGACATACACCAAGTCTGAGCAATTTAAAGTTGGTATGTTCGCCAGCGGCTCGACCTAGAACAAAAAAGAACATTCCATTTTTCGTAAAATTAGATAAGCTTGGAAATTATTTTTTGTGGTTAGATCTAGATCTTGCCTTTGGAAAGTTGACAACGTTTCGTAGGAATTTTGAGATGAGATGTGCATCTGATTGACGGATCAAATCTTTCTTGTCTTTGGCATCCTTCTCATTGTCTTCTTCTTCTTCCTCCTCCTCATCATCTTCATTTTTCCTGGCAGCTTGCATGGCCTTGGAGAGCTTTTCATGAGCGCTCAATAATATGCTGAGCATTTGCTTATGAGTCAATCCGTGTTGAATTGTGTGCTGAAGCTTCTTATCTACCCTCAGCAGATTCTCTGCCATCAACATTATCGCCTTTCTAAGCGCGTAAAGCATTCCAATATCTTCCGGTTTTGCATCATCCATTGCGCGAAGGAAATGTGACGCAGCCATAACAATAGGTCCCGGATGCATCTGGAGTGGCAGAGCCTTCAAAAGGTCAACATAGGCCAAGGCTGCGCTTAATTGATCAATTTGTCCATCCTGTTGTCCAGATTGTATGGCTTCCTCATTTTTATCCAGCGTTACCATTGGAGTATTCGCTGGTGGCGGAGGCGGTGCCTCTTGCTCTTCGTCTGGAGGTGGTGGAGGTGGCTGTAGGTTGTCAGGATCTGCTTTGATACGCGAGACTGCGTCTTTATATCCGTAATCCATTTTTGGCGCAACATCCGTCAAAATTAATGATTGCCTCTTGTCACTTGAGAATTGATCAATGTTTGGATATTCCTCATTTTGAAGGGAACGCTGCAACTCATTTATTTCCTGATGCACTTGGGACACGACCGCCTCGTGAAACTGAATATCTTGGACTAGTTTTGACACGCAAGGGAGGACTCTGTGAAGAACTTCAGGGGCTGACAGTAGTGCAGTTTGGTAATCTTTCATGGCCTTCAGCCAGCATTCCTTCACCTTGAAAATTGTGCCGGATAAAAGAAAAATCATGGCAGATTTATGGGATGGGGCTAGTGGTGCCTCAGGAAGCTTAGGTTCTTGTTCCTTTGTCTTTTCTTCTTTTGTCCCATCTTCAGTTTCAGATGAGTCATCATCCCCGTTTTCATTTTCTTTTTCTTCATCATTTTCTGGCGGAGGAACAGGTTTAGGTTTGATAATTTCCAGGTACTCTTGAGCAGTATCTAAAGTTCTATTGTTTAAATGAAGTAGGACATCAGTCAGCATTTCAAAATCATTATTATCCAGAGCATTTTCTAGCATTTGCCGTGCTAAATTAGATTCATCATCAGCAACAATTCCAATTTCTTCTTGTTTCTCTTCCTCAGGTAAGAAGTGGCATGCAGCCAAAATCAACTTTTGAGCTTTCAAATTGACTTTTCCTTTTCTTAAAAATTGTATCGTAGCTCGATGAATCCAATATCCTGGACTCTCTTCAAACACATCGGGCCAGGTACTTATGATAATTCTAAATCCCTCCAGTGGATTTCCACCAAGGTCTTGGATGATTTCGATAATTTCTTCAATTTCAGCGTTATATTGTTCATTGCTCCCGCTTGAGCATTGCGTGGAACGGTTCTTCAAAATTTGCAATATTCCTTTCACTCTGGACGCGTAGTAAATGCCACCATAAATTGAGGATGCTTCTGGGTCAATATTCTTGAAGGCTTTGGACTTGTGTAGCAAGTGAAACAAATTTCCTTTGTTCAAATGGTATTCGCATGCCGCATAATGCAAGCCATTTTGTGAAAAAATATCTGCCAATTCCTCCCACGCAGTTACACTATCACATCCGGCCAAGAGAAAGCAAAAGTGGGCTAATACTGCATCTCCCATTCCCCTGATGGTCATTCCCAACTGGAACCAATCACTTTTTCCTTTATCTCCGCTCTGCACTGCCAACATGGTCCACATCATTGCAAGTTCGAAATATTCGTTGGAAAGGGCGTCTTGGATGAGTTGCCCCCATTCACTATTTTGGAGAGCGAGAATCTCCCGCATTGCCATTCCAAGACATAAGATTTCTTGAAGATCGTCTTGCATTACTAATTCGTTCATTCTTGAAATCATTGGTTCTAATGTATCTCCTTTAGTTTCCAGTACCCAAATGAGATTCTGGAGAAGTGAGCGTCGGAGAAATACGTTTTGAGCACTAATGAAGCTTGCATTACTTCGATTTGTAGCGCATTTTTCTAAATGTACTTCTAATTTCGAAATGACCTCAGCAGTAGTGGAAGGTTCAGGTGATGATGAAGCAGAGGAAGAAGGAGAACTGTTGGAGGCAGATGAGGATGAACGTGATGTGTCCGGCTTATATTTGCATTGTTTTAGGATTCTATTCGCTTCTTTTTTAATTAACGATAATGTTGACCATTCAGAATCTCCCCAGATGCCAAGTAATCGGCTTGGCAGGTACCTGAATTAAATAATTTTTATAATTTAGTATAATGAGAATTTTATCGCCTTTCTGGAGACAAAATTTATTGATCAATGAACTTACCTAAGTTCCCAATTGTATAATTTGGGCCCTATAAGCGATTCGAAATAGGAGATCAAAGCGCCTATTCCCTGCTTGTCGGAATAAAACATTGCTCTGTAAGGCTTAATCACGGTATCCCAATGATGAGCCTCTGATAAAAAGTTCTTGTCACAAGTATCGCATCTAAAGTATTCACTCTTTTGTTGTTTCTTATTGAGCAAATCATTACTTTCACTTTTATCGCCATCCTTCATTATTTTGTCCACCATTTCTGAGAAACAATCAAAGTAATTATCGCTGAGATCTTGAGCCACCTGATCATATTCCTTGGACCACCCGAGAATGGAGTCCATTAACTGTTTAGACATTTGTTGATCTCCTACATCGTAGCATATGTAGCCGGCTGGAATGAACTTTTCCCCAGAGTCTTTGTAGCTTTTTGATGAGCTCCGTTCAACATCATATTTTTGCCTCAATGCCTTATCAGAAAGTATCCGGTGAGCCTCTATTGTTAGATAACATACTTCTTTATCATCTTCTGGCCCCATTTTATCCAAATGGACGTGCAAAATTTTTTGCCGGAATGCTCTTGTGATTTCCTCTTGGGTCGCTGTGGACGGAACACCCAAGAGGGAGTAGTAGTTCACACCTGGTTTCCCGATCTTTGTTGGTGCCTTCATCTTGATAAATTTTTTTTTTCTCCAGATGAAGTTGAGCGAGGGAGAGAGGAAAGATAACAAATTTAATTATTTTTATGATCCTTTCCAGCAATTATGATTCCAGCCTACACTCCACTAAAACTCCATTATGAAATAATTACTTTCACTCCACAACCTCCACAAGACCTTTTTTTCCTTTCTGCAAAGCCATTTCGTTTGTGTACGTCGTTGTGTAGGAAAGCGGAAGGAATTACACAGTCTTGTTCTCACTTCCTCCAACCCAATGAGCTTGAGTGTGTGTGGGTTCTTTTCTTCGATTTCGGCAATCAAATGGAATGAATGAAGCGTAGTATTTTTCACATATGAAACTTTTCTCTCTTTTAACGAGATAATAATAATGGCCTAATCAAATAATTACTCTAGTGGAGCCAATATTACAGTCGATAAAAGTTCATTAGACCACCACCATGCCAGACGGTAGGAAGCGTAGAGTAAAAAGCCGAAAAGAATCAAATGTTGAACAGATAACCCCATCGAGAATGACTAGATCAGCAGAAAAAGAATTATTTTCAAGATGAATGTAAAAATTGCAAATCAATGCAATCCTTGCCGTGGAATGGTTCAAAAAATAAAAAAGTGAGTTTATTTTACTTTGTAAATTCTTCGAAAAATGCTTTTGCACACAACAGCAATTTCTGATCACAAATAGTAGCTTTCCCTGCCACAAAAAAAATAGGATAAAATGAATGTTAGTAAATATATGGAAGTACTCTTGAACCATATCTTCACACAGAAAAAAATTAAGATTGCATAATAGTTTTTACTTGAAACTTGGCATAGAATTCATTAGCTTTTCATAGTGATGGTTCAATCTTCAAGCTTAGCCGACGAGAGAAAAAAAATCAAAAGTATTTTGCTTGTCTTCTAAAAATAAAAAGCGCCCATTTCAGTGAAATACTATATTCTACAGTTTCAAGCGGAGGAGTTTCTTTTGCTCATCATCATCCGGGGGTTTACGAATGCATTTTTGGGAAGTCAAAAAAACTAGTTTGAATTCTTCTTTAAGGAAGATATTTTTTTCTGTTGTGCATTGACTTTGGCATGTTTTCTTTCATCCTACGTATGAATGTACTACGTAGCATCATCGCATCATCATCACCATGACTATGACTCAAGCTCTGAAAACAAAATCTGACAATTTGCCAGGTTGTAAAATAGGCGAAAAAATGTTAGACATTCTCTAGATATTTATTTAATGAATATTTTGCTTGTCTTCTAAAAATAAAAAGCGCCCATTTCAGTGAAATACTATATTCTACAGTTTCAAGCGGAGGAGTTTCCTTTCCTCATCATCATCCGGGGGTTTACGAATGCATTTTTGGGAAGTCAAAAAAAACTAGTTTGAATTCTTCTTTAAGGAAGATATTTTTTTTTTCTGTTGTGCATTGACTTTGGCATGTTTTCTTTCATCCTACGTATGAATGTACTACGTAGCATCATCGCATCATCATCATCATGACTATGACTCAAGCTCTGAAAACAAAATCTGACAATTTGCCAGGTTGTAAAATAGGCGAAAAAATGTTAGACATTCTCTAGATATTTATTTAATGAAGGAATATATGGTTTGTGTCATGCCATTTCATACCCTGTAAAATTATGCAGTCCTAAGCCCACTCATACCCTCATTATTGATATTAGGAGAGGCCAAAATATTATACAGTAGCTAAAAATTATTGCTACACATTGCACTATCTCAATGAGAGACGAAATGGGTGTTATCTAAAGGCCATTATTATATTTGATTGTGATTTCATTCACTCTTTTGCATATTTTTAATTTTGGGCAACCATCTAATTTGAAACGCTGTGAAAAGATTGATATGCACCACACTTGCCATGCCATCAAAATGGTTTCATTCACTTCTGTTAAGGTCTAATTAGTACTTTGGATTCGAGACTGCTTGTTTTACCCTCTCAATTTTTTTTTAATTTTGTAACCTTTGCCAAACCAAACCCAATTTGAACAATAAAAGCTGCCACTGTCTCTAGATCTCGATCTCTGGCTGTCTCCTCCTGGAATAATAAAACTGCTACGGTTTCAATTTTTTATGAAGTAGAAAGCTTGAACGAGCTTACACAGCACTTTTCATGAAAAGAGAAAAGACTTGAAAAAACATTTTCTTTTGTCTTCACATCAGTTCAATATCGTGTCTGATTTGTGTTTGTACAAAAAGAAGGTAAATTTTTTNGCTTGAACGAGCTTACACAGCACTTTTCATGAAAAGAGAAAAGACTTGAAAAAACATTTTCTTTTGTCTTCACATCAGTTCAATATCGTGTCTGATTTGTGTTTGTACAAAAAGAAGGTAAATTTTTTCAGAAAATCAGAGTTGTCGAAAGCTAATCAGATTTTTACGAGTGTCGAATCTAAGCCTTTACACATGCTCATACATACTTACTTACCATCAAACGAAAGTCTGTTTCTTTCAAAAGAAATGTCAGAGAATTGCTTTTTATTTGTTTTGCTTTTGTCACTGGGATGATTCGGATTTAAAAAACGTGAGCATTTTTTTCTCTTCATTTAAGAAAAAAAAAAGATATTTTTTTGAAGAAAAAAGGTTGTGACATTGCTTTTGCTTTGCGTACTTCTTCCTTTGATTTAGAATTAATAGGTTGAGAATGTCAAGTTTGTTTTATCATTGAAGCAAAAAGATCTGCCAATTTCGACAGGGGAAAAAGAAATCCTTGTCACTGTCACCAAGCATGAAAGGATTGGATGTGGAGATGAGTTGAGGGCTGGAAATGAAATCTGTTTGCTTGTCAAAAATGTGGTAGTGGTAGAATTTTTTTAAGAACTCTGATCAGATCCCACAAAATAATGTAAGCTCTGTCTGATTCAAAGAAAATCCCTTTTTCAATGAAAATGAGACGCTTTTACTGGGTAATCAGATTAGTAATGGCAATAAAAAGGATCACGTCGTGTC
>JAHZMX010005290.1:0-16950 GCA_027743895.1 Seira musarum
CTCCAGCAAAATGAGTACATGGAATGAAGTGCAAATTAGCAATACTTACGTGTATGATGATGAATGGCGTGATAATTATAGCGCAGAAAATATTTACTACACTAGGAGTAGAGAAATGCACTTGTAACAAATGCGACAAAATCAAAAATGAAAATTAAAGACTTGTATAACCGATCACTCTTAATTAAGTGTTCTGCTCCTGTAATTTAAATGTAGTAAATAATTCTAGCCAAATTGTCTAAAAACGTAATTGCAAATTCTTGTAAAACTTCTACTAGATCAGCAATGGGCAATGACTTCAAATGTAACTTCCTCTCCAAATTCAAACAAGAATCTAATTTTTGCAGAATTAATTACGTTTTACATACAAATACTTACAATCAGGGACGTTTGTACATGCTTCCGCTCCCTCAATTAATGTATAAAACTGTGATTTTTAATACTTTCTGACTTAATTTGACATAAATGAATCTATTTTTAGTCTTCGATGTTGATGAGGTTTGGGGTTAATAATTCATTCATTCAATTTAGTTTGTCTTTTTTCTAATCTAAAGTGTTCTTTGAAGCTTGAAAATATTCATAAAAATGCAAATGCTCATGATCACTGTATGAAGTATCATACCATCATCGTCTTGTCATTTTGTCGTCATTTTCATTTACAGAATTAAAAACTGCATTGAAATGTGAGTACCTAGATTGAATTCCGTTTCGGTCTAGGTATTTGGGTACGCAAACGCAAAGTAGGTACTTAGCCTATTGCCAGTTTAGAAAAAAACTAAATACATACAAAAGCCAGTAAATACGTAAGTAAAAAATGATGTAAAATTGTAAATTGTGAGGAGAAGACTATAAGGCTCAGCTTTGGCTCTGGTTCTGAGTTTTGACTCTGGGTGAAAAATCATTGCCACATGAAAATTACAGAGAAAAAAATATTTTTTTTTTGTACATGATATGATGATGATATAAAGTAAGTGCTGAGCTGAGCACCTCATTCTACTTCACCGCACAAGGGGGACGAGACGGAAAACTTTGTAATTTTGCATTATTGATATCATACAAAAATGTTTTGAAGCTTTAGGTTGTTAGCCAGCAATAAGCAACTTGTCGTTGTCAAACATTTTGTGTGATTATACATATGTCATTTAATTGCGAATGTAATTGTAGTTTTCCACATGCCAGGCCAGACCAGACCTGGCTCGACTCTTGAGCTTGAGCTCACACCGGCTCATATTTCTGCGAAATAATAAATTCATTGACATTGTATTAATAAAGTAATAGGAATGTTGTCGCTTCGCACTAAAAATGATGAATTCATCAAACCAAAATCCTCTTGACAGTCAAGCCAAGCCAAGCCAGCCCACCAACATCACACTGTTAGGTTGCGGTTTGGCGAAAAAAATAAAAATTCGCTTTGGTTTTACATTGTGGTTTTACAATATAATTTCATTAAAAATTCAATACTTAATTAAACCTTTTGAATGAATATGATGATGATATGATGTAAGAGCAATCGCTGGGGTTGGTGGATGTAGAGATTGGTAAAAAACCCCATGGGCATTTCTGTTGTTGTTTTAGTTTTGAATGGATGATTTTGATTAGTATTCTAGTTTGTATTTCCCACCTCTGTTTAAAAAAATGCACAATTGCCACCTCTGTACGGTCGCAATAATAAATGAGTTTTCTTAATTACTTCCAAAAGTGAGGATTGGCGATGTCACCAGAAAGTACAAGTTTCCTTCCTCGGTTTGTCGAGTGTGGTTGACCTGAATAATTCATTTTTATTCATTTCATTATGCGTACATTTTTTAATTGATTTAGCGGCATTTAAGAGTGAATCTAATTCATAAGGTTAATTATATCTACCAAATTTTACAAGTCGTCTATTAAATTCATCATCATTTCAGCACGTCAGCAAAACATAACATGATTCCAATTTCATCTCATGCATTTCTCTTGATTTTTTTTCTGAAGAGCACAGAAGCATACTCAAGCATCATAATGTACGTCTCACCACCAACACCCACAACAACGGCACTTACACTAAAACCCATCATGATTATGTATGTTCAGCAATGCAATCGCATGGTATTTGCAGTTTGTTTTTGCTCGATACTTGAAATATAGGTTAGGTTTTGGTTCTACCTCCGCTTTAAAATCCTCAAAAAATAAAGATTTCGGTATGGTGCGGCGGTGGTGAGGTAATATGAAAATGTATTTGAATCCAAATCCAAGTAGCAATGCAATGGCAGTAGTAATGTAGTATCATTAACATGGTCTTCTTGTAAGGTGAGGTTAATTGTTTTGCTCTACTTTCACGGGGAAAAGCTGGATGAATGAGGTGCAATGCAACTCAACTCAAATGCAATGGCTCGGCTGTTCAAAAAAGCATCTGAGGAAGACGAAGTATATTTTTCATGCCTATTAAGTAAGATGTGATGTAGTAGACTCACTCACTCACTTCACTACCTTACCTTTCTGAGGTGTTTTAAGATGCTTTCTTGGCAAACATATCATGACTCTGACGCTAAAAGAGTTTGAACAATTTTTTTTTGAATAGATTACGACGATTATGCTCATAGACTTGAGGAATTTTTTTGGCATGTTTAAGTAGTCTTCAGTTCAGGAGTAAATATCGCACTTTGTGTTTGGTGAGAATCAAATGCAATGCAATTTTATTTCACTACCAAATGAAATGCACTTGGTTTGTTGTTTTGTTTCATTATATGATGAATTAAAGAAGAAGGTGAGGCTTTTTCTTGGTTTGCCTTTATCAACATTTTAAAAACTGAATCGTAAAATTCCTTCATCGTCATTATCGCCTTCGCTTATTCGTGTTTGCTGTTTGAGTAGAAAAAAATTAATTAAAAGGAATTAAGTTACAAGAAAAGTTTTTAGCTGGGACTTGACTGGGACGTAGGCACAAACACAAAAACCTTTTATGATTAATTGTATATTTCATCGCATTTTGGCTTCATTTGCGAAACGAGTTAAGAATTTGCGAAAATGATTAACACTGACTTTTGACTTGAGGTGTAAACTTCATCAAAAGTTGATATATTGGATTAAGTAGTTGCTCATTGAAGACTCTCTCGGTCATAAAGCATTTTAGAAGTAGTAACCCCTTTTAATTTTAATATATTGGCTCGTGATGAAGATGGGAAACGTGCATTGATTTTTTTTCTTGTGGCAGGGGAAAGCCGAGGTAGAAGTGGAGGAGGTGTAGTCGGAACTGTTTGGGTTCATTTTTTATAGTCGAAAACGTCGAAGCAAAAAAAATGCATTTGAGGATGCAATAAAGATACACATTGGAACGGTTCCTTGGCTTCGTTTGATTTTTCTCTGTAGAGTGTGAAGTCACAAGTCACTCATGTTCATGTTGTTTCGTTTTCGGTTTAGTTCGCAAATTATAGTATTTTCCCAATTTTTACATATGGATACTTTAACTTCCGGTATGCGGCATCAGAAGCATTACTAAAAGTGCATTTTCATTCGAACTGGAAGGAAGGATTTTGAAACTTAAATGAATGAAATGCGTTTGAAATGGAAGAAATATTATGTAGTTTTATGCTCTATTTGCAAAAGGAGGAGATGGTTATTCCGTTGATGTGAGTCGCATTGATGCGTTAGATTTGATGCTACCAGTTTTTCTTCGTTGTCTTGTCATTCCAAACGCTGTAGTTGTAGCTAAGGCTTGACTTTGCTAATTCAAATACCTTGTGAAGTGATGCCCAGTGGGTGTGAAGAATTTAGTTTGAATGAAGCCAGACTTTATGAAAATGGCATGGCGTAGCTTGAGATAATGAGATTGAACCATTGCAAAGTTAAAGTTGCAGTCTCCACAAAAAAAATCCACATCCACCCAAAAGAGAATCAAATTCTGTAGGAGTGCATTGCATATGAATGCAGCGATAGTAATAGCGATTTTCGAAGGAAGAAAGAAAGAGGTTACGGTGCCACAATCACAATCACAAAACTTATCTCTCTGCTCTAGCTCTGTTCACACTGCATTGCATCTTCTTCAATTGAGATGCATAAGTAAAAGTGCATTGCATTGAATGCAGCGATAGTAATAGTAATAGCGATTTTCGAAGGAAGAAAGAAAGAGGTTACGGTGCCACAATCACAAAACTTATCTCTCTGCTCTAGCTCTGTTCACACTGCATTGCATCTTCTTCAATTGAGATGCATAAGTAAAGTACGAGAGAGAAAGAAAGAGTAAATAGTGAAAAATGCATTGGATTTTTTTTTCGCCAAAGTGATGTGGTAGGTGGGATGATGGTGATGGTTTACCTCACGTACATATTCAACATGAATGACTCTGACGGATATGCTTTTCTTTTACTCATTCATCAAAAGAAGCGAATCAATTGGATAATGATAATGGTTTAGGGAGTTGTGTAATCATGGTTAGCCTTTTTAAGTAGTTAAGGATGTTTTGATATGTCCGTTGGTCTGTCTGTGAATTTCTTTATTTGATAGACAACTTAGGGAAGACCAAGAGGGCCCTTTACATTCAGCCGACATGCATAATTATTTATATCGGTGGAAATACTAATTGTCAAGTTATTAAAATGCTACATTTCAGCTACGTCTCTATAGCTGTAAAAATGTTTAGGCGGTGCAGTGGCTTGGCATTGACTTTCTCTACGTCATTTTTTAAAGCGTCAGTTGGATGGATATTGATGACTCCTTTAAGGGGGAATTTTTTTTCTAAACCTTGCGATTTGCAATTTTATGCTTTCGCTGACTATGCGTCTGAGTAAGTCTGATAAAAAGCCTCGTTCGTTTTAGGGTTGGATGAACATCATGAATTATTATTAAGCGATAGATAAGAAGATTCAGATCAATTGTAATACTAATAGTCATAGTGCAGCTGACGGGAATTTTTAAGGGCTTTTTGAATTGAAGAACATACCATTTATATTGATTTTCGTTCTATTTTTTTGTGAATTGTAGGTCACTAAGGAGGAAATCGCGAAGTTGGTCAGTGGTTTCGATAATCAAGACCTTCTGACGGGGACAGGCGTCACACTGGCGGGTCAACGTTACATTTATCTTTCTGGAACTGAACGTGTGATCCGGGCGAAATTGGGCAAAGTTGGGGTTCATTGCATGAAAACAACACAAGGTACTTTGTTTGACAAATACGTTACGTGACGTAATCACTTTCATTCAGATTATGATAGAGACGGCAAACACCCGGATTTTTAAAATTGGGCTCCGTAAAAATCCAAGTATGGTTTGGTTTGCCATCTCTGTTGTGGTCTGTCTGGGAATCTTGAACTATATTTATGACTTAAATGGAGTTAATGCTAAAAGATGTGATCCATTTTTTTCTTAATTTTGTTTTCCAGCCGTTGTGGTATCAATTTACGATGATCCTATTCAACCCCAGCAGGCGGCCTCCGTAGTTGAAAAATTAGGGGATTACCTAGTGTCCTGTGGATATTAACATACATTTGAACAACGCACAAAAAAAGCAAGCAAGCATGCGAAAAGGCCAAAACAATTTTGTTGGAAACTTTAAACCAGTGAAGGAGGGGAGAAAAAAATATGATTGTTTGATGTGAAGAATTTAAGTGAAGTAAAATAAAAAAAATTATTAAAATAAAATAAAAATAAAAAAAAATTAAATTTTTTTGAGAGAGAGAAAGAAAGAGAAAAAATGTGAAAGTGTGTGTATTTGAGATAAAGAAGTCTTACTACTATTATTATAAAAAATCTATATGTCATAAATGGTCATTGTAATTTACGTAATTGTAATGTCATACATAATTAATTAATTTCTAATTCTGCTGCAATTTTTCTCATCATTACCGTAATACAATACAATACATACAATTACATTACATTACATAACTTTTTTGAATTTCAAAAGAATACAAGAAAAAAACTCAATTTATAAAACTAAGTTTTTAACATCAATTGTATACAAACATATATATATTGATGGAGAAAACTGGGGAATGAAAAAAAAACAAGTAGGTTGAGAAGATTTAAGCATTATTACATTTGGATTAAGTATATATGTGGCGTTTGTGCTGTGCTTATGAATACATAATAAAAAAATGGTAAATCTGTAATTGATGGAGACTGCAATTTTGCTTATAAAAACAATGATAAAAAAATCAAGATTTCCAGTCACTTAAATAATAACAACTATTATTTACACCTTGAGTTTTTGTAGAGTAAAAACATTTATTTATTTCCATTTTTGGCATCATCAGAAACTGTAATATTTTTAAGGTCCTTCATTCATTGGTCATGGTTTGTTTGGAACTTGGATGTATCTTTTTTTTTAGTGTAGCGGTTCTGTTCACCTGCACCAAAATTAATTATTTAAGTACTTCTTTACTTTTTTAATTGGCATGTACTAAATTGTCCTGTTTACTATTTATAGATATATTCAGGTACGCGAATGAAATCGAAGAAGTTGCATGAAAGACTGCAACGTGAAGGTACTTATACGGGTACGTACTATATATAAAGATCAACTAATTATAGTGGCATTGGGAATGTCGAATTCCTTCATAGATTTTTTTTTCAATTTGAAGCAATGAATTTGTCAGTCCGTAAGTGCTCCGGGCTCATCTGGGGTTCATATAAAAATTCACTTCCAACAAATGCAATCGTGCCTGGATGCAAACAAAATGAGGAGGATGACAAAGAATGCATTATTTTCTCGTTTAGGAGCGAAATGAGAAACTGATGAACTTAAATAAATAAAACGAGTAATGTTTTTTACAAACTATTCTTATGTTTATTCTTTGACTTTCCATTTTGTAACCCTAATACAACGAGTTTATGAATTCGAGGAATATAGAAAACACGGAATGATATGAAGTACATAATCTCCAGTTCCATTAAACAATCCAATTTCCGTTGCTCGATGGCCATCGTTGATACTTTAAATACAAATAGCATCATCTCTTTCATCATAATCATAATCGCATCTCGAATCATATCACAATGTAATTAATTTCTAAGCAAGCATTTTTTTTGTTCCACCAGTTGCAATTTCAATTTTTGTACGAATAAGGTACGATCCAATTGATTATCTGAAGCAATCTACTGTAGTAGTAATTGTAATTTGACGAGTTAAATTCTTTCATATTTTGTGATTTTAATCGTTTCTGCAAATACGCATGTTTTGTTTGTATGAACATGACATGACATAAAAGTATGGATTGTATGTGTGTGGTAGTGAAGTGAAATTGTTAATTTATATTTACAGACGATTTTGTTCTCAAAAGATATGTTTTGCGGAATTGAAAAAAAAATCATTTCAAAAAATATAGTTTCGTAAAACTTTTAAACTCTTAGACATAGGTAGTATTATGCATATGAAACTACGAAGCATACATTCTATTGATATCGCCTTGATATCTATCTTGAATGTTTTTCCTTTTTAATTTAAACGCAGCAGTGACTAATCCCATATCGGGTGACCATACTTCTGAACATAATTTCACTGCTCCAGGGATCTCGAATTTTTGTAATCTGCATTTTGCACCATGTGCCTGAATCTCCTTCAAAACTGCTTGTTCTACATCGGGATCTTGGCATAACATTTCAAAGGATAAGCCCTTCCTACCAAGTTTTGTTGCGATTGCGTCCAACTAAAATTCAATAAAATGAAATCATAATTAAACTTACGAATCAGGTTTTATGTGGAGATTTATGAATAGTAACTCTACCTGTTTTGGATTTGGTACAATGAGAGCAACGCAGAAAGTCTTGGATGGGTCACCGTAAATGCAGATGTTATCGACCACAGGGCAGGTCTTCATTTCAGCCTCAACCTTTCCTAAACTAACGTATTCACCGAACTGCAACTTGACTAGATCTTTCTTACGATCTGCATATCAAAATATGCATATTAAGTTACATTCATTATAAAAAAATTAAACATTCCAGAAGTTGAAGGTAACTCTACGCACCAATAATTTTCAATACTCCATCTTCTTGCATTTCTCCAATGTCCCCACTTCGGAACCATCTACGACCATCCTCCTCAAAGAATTCGCTGTTCGACTGCTCTGGTAGCTTGAAATATCCCTGAAGAAATCCGCAGAAAAATAGAAGATTAGAATAAAAGTAGTCACAATTTTATAATTCAGGAAGAATGTTTTGCTTACCATTGCGACATTATCACCTCCAATCAAGATTTCTCCACGTGGGTAGGGCTTATCCCTCACGGTATAGTTTCCTTCTTCCCAGTTGACCAACCTTATATCGCAACACCCAAGAGGAGCTCCAACACGCCCGGTGGACATATCACAACCTAATTCACAACCAGAATTCAAAATTAATTTTAAGAAATATTTTGCAAAAAGTAAATTAAAAACTTAAAAAAAAATAAATTCATACAAAGTGAGATCGTAGCACAGGCAGCAGTCTCCGTAAGTCCATATCCCTGAAGCAATGGAACGCACAGGCAATTCCTAATAAATTCATGGACATCCGGAGCGAGTGGAGCACCTCCCGAAGCCAAAAGTCTGACTTTGCCCCCAACCAACCTCTTCACTGGTTTGAAGATCAACCCTCAGCGGTTGGTTCCGAAACTCCTGGAATTCAAGTACAAAATACACAACTGAATCCTTTGAAAGTTCTTGCGTGGGTGGAAGAAACGGTGAGAATTGAGAACTCACCTTTATTTGATCGACTTCCTTTGGCAATGACATCACAAAAAGCTACAATCTCGACATCCTCGCGATATCCCATAGTATTCGTTTTGGTGAGAGGATCCTCCATGTAAATAATCTTCTTCACATTTGGACATTCCTTTAACACAGCTTTGAACTTGGGTAGTTGCTCGTGTGAGGTTAGGACTACTTCAACTTCAGTCTCATTCAAACCGTGAATGATAGCATCCTCTCCCAATGTGGCGTACAGAGTGACCACTGAAGAAAATAAAATACAAATTAATTTCCTGTCATGATGAATGACTTTAGTGTGATGGAATGTTAGAATTCATTAATTTACACACTTGTAATATTTTGTCGGAAAGCGGCAATAGCAGCAATCAGCCATTCCGCCCTTGTCTCCGCCAAAACAGCAATTCTTTGTTTGGGCTCCAATCCAGATTCCCTCAAACCTTTGCTGAAGCATAATGCAAGCCTGTCAATTTCATTGTACGTCTTCCACAGATAATCTCCAAGCACGTATTTCTTGAAAACTTTTCCATTCGGTTGCAACTCATCTTCTTCATCAATCACCTCACGTGAGCCTAAGCACCGTTTTGAGCCATTCCTTCGCACAGCGTACTGGAAAACTTTGTCCATTGTATCGATCTTCTTTGTTTCAAGCTCAATATGGAGAGCTGAAATGGGAGTGGTGCTCCGGTATGTAATGCCTCCTTCATGACTTACGGCTTGAGCCTGAATAGGTCAAAGAATATCATTTAAATTTAAATTAATTCGTAAAAAGTATTTAAAAGGTTTCCGAACATCAGATCTATGTCATCCCTCAATTAGGGCCTTCAAACAAGTGTAAGGTGTCTTAGCCTAGCTTGACCTGACTAAACTAGATTTGTTTTTTATGACATGAAGGTTCGGTCGGTGTCGGTGTATCGAGCTCTGACAAAATTCAAGACTATTCCATCCCTAATAAAAAACATGGAAAATTACTCTATTTGTCCAGGAAGGAGTAGCAAAAAAATATTCGATGCACCTTTGCCATGCACGCATTGGGTAGGTAGATAAGCAGCGGTGGCAGTAGCAGTAGCTCTTACATAATTCGATTTATCTTTGTCTATTTGCTCGCAATATTGACACGCTTTTGTCATTTGTGTACAGAAGTTAATGAAAAGTTCCATCCTCATTCTTTTTCATTCCTCCTCATTCCATTTCTCAAAATTGCGTAAGCGAGACTGACAAGCCAAGCCAGTCACCAATGTCAATATTAATTTCAATACAAATCTCTATCCTATCGAACGTCAATTACTTTTAAAATTCCAATTTGACATGCAAGTAGTAGTCTTCGTCAAATACAAATGCAAAAAATTTCCCGGATTCCAATTTTGATAACTCATGGCCGTGAAAAAATGGCCTTTGAACATTCAATAGTCATGATCATGATCACTTTGAAACAGGGAGAGAAAAAGTGCAGACTTTTGAATTAAAAATCCCAGTAGGGCTTTAAATGGCTGAGGAATGGCTTATATGAGGATTCCAGTCATAGTTGTTTTTGACAACCCACCTGGTAGTCCCTGATCAACTTAATTATGATCTCTTTAAAAAGAATTCGACAACAAAATACCTAATCAATTACGAAAAAATCATTCAATTCCTAAAACTTATTTTAAGCTTTACGAACAACCACATCTGCAACTTTACAATAAGCAGTAATTGAAACTGGATTTACCATCTTCAAGTGGAATCCAAAGATAGCGATCAACTATTTTTCTTGCAATTTACACATGTAATAATGCAATATACTAACTGTACTGTAATTATGTGCTGTATTGTAATAAATGTCAATTGCATAGACCAAATGATCAATCGATATTTTTAATGATTCTAATCTCATAGACAGTTTGTTCATAATCGATTGAAAAGCTAATTTTAGGTCGTCAATCATTCGATTCGATACAAGATAACTATGAGGATAGATATGGATATTAATGATAATGGCGATTATTTGAGCGAGCAAACAGAATTTTTAGCAAATTTTTGTCAAGAAAATATTGACTTCGCCAACATGATTCACTGCGTTGCAGTAAACTATATCTACGAAATAATAGATAAATAGGTTATATCGTAAAACCTTCACTCAATTTTAACCACGCTTACACTTACAGGTGTCTTCAAATCTAGGATTTTTGAAATGTCTTAAAATAGCAAAACACCAACAGAAATGCTTAATACCGACAAAACTCGCACTTTTTTCATTCAAAATTAATTAACTTCCGGTAAAATGCATTAAAACTGATTCTTCTCTTCAAAATAGATTTTAAGAATCCATTATTGCTTATCTAACCGACTAACTTGTCTAATCTACTTCCTCATGTAATTCTTAATTTTTTGGACCGACATGTGTCGATAAGGCATATATGTACATGTATTCTTCACATTTTAAAATATGAAAACTTGACGAACGAATTCAATTTTCATAGCTTACAAATACATAAGTTTAAAAGAATCTCTTATCTCTTACCTTCGGTTCCTTATACTCCCGAACTTTTTTCCAAGGTTGTTGGTACACATAGTAGAAGGGTAAAGTGAGAAAATCCCAAAGGAATGTGATGAACCACACGAGACCCTTTATTAGCGCCTCTGCCATGTTGATTTGACTTTTTTTTTACAAAATGTCCTTACACTACAGATAACTTGTACTACATAAACTTTTCCCTAGATTTTCAGATCTGAAACAGAAACAAAGAAAAATAAAAAAAATCAACATTTCCATTATTCATACAACCTTTGGAATCATACAAAGAGCTTGAGAAAATTATTTATGGAAAATATTAAACTTTCGTCATAACTATAGCATTACATTTTACGTTGATTGCTCTACATTATTTTTTGACGTGGAAAATATGGCCAGACCCAAACCAGTGCAATGAAAATTGACCAACCAAAATGCTGGATAAAAGTTGACCATGAGCTTGGTTTGGTGAAGAATCAAATCAGATTGTGGGAGCATGAGAGAGGTGCATGATCGCTTTAATGACAGCTTCACTCCAGATTGCGATAGTTCATCTTTTTAATGATTTTAAAGTGCAAGTGTTCCAATGCCGGCTGGATTTGGATTGGATTGAAATTGGAATTCCTATGAACTGGACTTAAGTAACTCAAGCCGATAATAAAAACGGAACAATGAAGACTTCAAATTACACTGGACCGTCATTAAAAAATTAAATGTTCATTTGATCGCATTTTAATTTGTACTAAAAATATCAACAAAAGAAGTGCACTCATTGTAGAAAGCTGATGGTGGTTTACTACAAAATCAGCTTTCTACAATGAAGTGCACTTACATTAGATTTGAATTACCATTTTTCTTTAAAAATGTTTTCAATACAAAAAGTACGCAATATAGAGATTTGTTAATGCGAAGGCCATGTCAGCAGCATTTTTTGGTTGTTTCAAAAGCGAAGAAAGATTTACGAACCGGAAGACAACAGAAATCACGCCACGTCAGCCACGGCAGTTCTCAGTGATATATTTATGTGCATTTATGTAGGCATCGGATCTACTTAATTTTGAAAATAAAATAATGAAAGTTGAAGATGATAATGATGATATGATTTTTCAATCCAAGTGCAAAGTACAGCAGAAGGAGAGCAATAATTACTCTGGGGAAAGATTTGTTTTGAATGAGCTTTGATGTAAGTCATAAAAGGTTTTGTTTTTGCGAATTACAATTACGATAGCATAATTGTATTACAAGCATTCATTATTATGATTATTACAATTGTAAATCCAGTTTTTTCCTTATTCTGTAAAAAAAAGTTATAAAAATAATCGCAAACAAGTATTTCCAACAGAGAAACAAAACCAAAATGAATTCCTACCACCACACCATCGGCTACAACAGACAGAAGTACATAACCGCAAAGCGGTTTTGGTAATGCAATGGAAATTACAATTCATGGCATATGATAACGATAAGATTAAATGTGTAATTCAATTACAATTAAACTGGAGTATTTCATGTGTTTCCCTCTTAGCCTCTGTGGTTTTAGGCAATAATTTCGTTCATATATATGTATTTTTTTTGCAAAATCATGGACTTTTGTAATGTGCAACTCAATTCAGTTCACAGAGTGCCGGCAATGACTTTGATAAAACGTATTCTTTCAAATGCAACGAGGACGATTTAACGGACCATTATGAGCACGTGTTAAATATCTGAGGTAGATTAAGGTCCGCAGTCTTACAAGTTATTTATGAATCGACAATCGACTACATTTTAAATCAAATGCGGCATACTTGTAGAGCAGTATGCAAATGCAGTTGACTGGTAATGTTATGACCTTCAATTTTCCTATTAGAAACTGGAGAGAGGAAACCCAAGGCAAAAAAAATGCATTATTAATAGCAAAAGCTAAAGCTTACCTAAAAATTGTTTCTTGTCACCTCACTCCTCTAAAGTGACCTGATTTCATGGAATTGATAATTTCACTAAAACAAAATCATGCAATCAAGCCAAATATCACAATCACTCACAACCCAAACCACTGATATAAAACAATGGAGATATTGATACACCTCGTGATTCTACTCTCGTGAATGAATATTTTTTCTGTTCTATCTAACTCCTCTACAAACAAACAGGGACACTGAATTGTAAAATTGCACTGTTACAGCAAATTTGAATTCAACTTCCCGGCAAGTAACAGAACAGAACAGAATAGAGCATGTCTTGCCACTTACATGGACACGCTGCGACTGCGAAACAGAATGATTAAAGCAAATTATACTTTATGACGACGATACGAACACGAACGATACGTTTTACATCCTTCCATGAATAAGAACAACCAAATCCATATCCAAATCCAAACCAAGCATTAATGGACATGACATGGACATATATGCAACAACGCAACTAAAAAAATAACCTTCCATAATGCATGCTGCTACGCTGCCGCAACCAAATCTTTTTTTAAAATGATTATGTGGATTCTATGTTGATAATGACGAGACGAGAATGTCAAAAGTGCGTAGAGTACAATATGAGCTTATTTGAAATACGTGAAGAGCAAAGTTTTTTTTGGTGGTGGTATGATGCAGGATTAAAGTTCAACTTCAGAATTCACATTAAGCGTAAAAAATGGTACATACATACATTCATAAGTACGTACAGAGTTGGATGACTAAACTAAATGGTTGGGACTTTCGCTGCTCTACTCAAGCACTGATTGTGATTATAACAGTGACAGTGGCAAAACAGGCTTTCGTATTGTGTTGGCGTGGCACAATTTGTATGGGAAGGGCTAATAGTATCATTATTGGAAACCTTAATGGAATTTGATACATGAATGATAGGTTATGATATAATGATGACTGACGACGTCATCGATTTCGAACTTTACTGGAATGAATAAAGCAATAAACTGTGTAAGTAGGTTGTATACTTTTTTTACAATAAATTTTCTTCATGTTTCAGAGCACATTTCATTACGTTGAAATGCAATCCATGATTCCAGTTTGGGCTCTAACTTACTTTAATTAATACTCAGTTTTGTTAGAGCATAAAATCATTAATCCCTCTTGAAATCAATTGCATTTCCTATCAATCTTATGTCTATTTTTACTTTTCTCGTCATCGTTAACTGTTAACGTTGTACATCTCCATATATACCTCATCAGATATCAAAATGGGTTTTATATTTACGTGAAAGCTGTGAAATGAAAATATGTGTGGAGATCATTGAAACGGATATGAAATTGACGAGAGTCACATATCTTTTATTTGCAATAAAATTCTAGGACACTAGAAAATCGAAATTCCATCATTGAATTAAAGATTTGGTTAAAGTGAAATCTCTGTCAATTATGCCATTATAAGAACACAAAATAGAGTCGAAATTCATTCCCTAGCCCCATTTTACTGTGACTTGTGGTGACTCTTTTAACGAATATATAATTTGCTTAATTTTCGTTGTTATTGTATTCATTTAGGATGAATGCATTTCACTCCCCCGAAATGAAACAAACGGGAAAAGATTAGAGATTTATCAGTATTCAACAGATGAATATACATTGAAAACTTTTCCGACGTGCGACAATGGATGCGATAGAAAGATAAGGAGCGATATCAGAGAAAAAATAACAATTAAAAAAAAAATAAATGAATGACATACGTTCTGGCTTACACTTTCGTGAACATTTATTATTTGTACATTTTTTATGATGTGTGATTTTTTTGTGTAGTCCTTTCAGAGATGACAGTAAACTTTCAATGGACAAAACAAGCTGATGATGGGCATTTAAAGGGCAGGCAGAGTACTCACAATGCTTATGCTGCTGATTTCATGGGCGAAGACTTAATTGAAAACTATTCCGACGTGCGACAATGGATGCGATAGAAAGATAAGGAGCGATATCAGAGAAAAAGTAACAATTTAAAAAAAATAAATGAATGACATACGTTCTGGCTTACACTTTCGTGAACATTTATTATTTGTACATTTTTTTATGATGTGTGATTTTTTTGTGTAGTCCTTTCAGAGATGACAGTAAACAAGCTGATGATGGGCATTTAAAGGGCAGGCAGAGTACTCACAATGCTTATGCTGCTGATTTCATGGGCGAAGACTTAATCATTGATCCACACAAAACCCACAGGTTTTGATTCTTAAAATAGAAGTGGCCACTATTACGAATGCATAACGAAGTCTCTCAAAGATCCCCTGCCTGTTTGTAGTATTCCTGACCATCCCTGATTTCTTATTTCGTGAGTAGAGGAAGGATGAGTAGAAAGATAATGACTTTTTATAACAAAGTTTAAGAATTGAACAAATATGACTTCTTCGATTCGATAAAACATACCTACATTGGCTACTCAAATGAATTTTTCCGAGTAGTCATTAATATAATGACTGCTGCTGATGATGATAATGATGGTGGGACTTCTTTATACCTGTACAGCTTATGTACTTAATATAAATACAACGGTTCTTTTCTTTCGTGCCAATGACAATGGATAATTGCTCTTGTGATATAATATGATGTGATGAGTAGAATTGGGGGACCTAACTGTCTTTTCAACTTCGAGGATATGAGTACGTTTAAGTAAGTATGTATGGACTTGGTAGTGCATGGTAATGCACTTAAACTGAACTAATATTGTGAAAATGAAATGTTATTTGTAGGGGTGCAGTGTGCAGTGCAGGATAAATTGTCAAATCATCATCACATCATTTCTGGTTTTATTTGGTTTCCCTTTCCAAATCTTCCCGAAGTTGCAGCCACTTAGTCTCGCAATTATGATTATGTACAATTGAAACAAACCTGACTTTAGAGGATAAATCCATTCCGTTTACCCCAGCCAATCCGAATCCATATCCGTTTTGTAAGGATTTATCTGTATCCGTGATTTATTTGTATCCGTGCAAGGATTTAAAGTTCAAACGGGAATTTTGGTTTTTGTTTTTCATCTCAGATTTAAACAGCACAAAATTAAACCGGATTAGCTAAATCCGCTTCACCGCAGTACATTTTTTTTGACAAATACGTTTCAAAATGAAATGACATGCGCATAAGGTTAGATGTTTTAATCTTCAACTCTGATATGACATGATGGTATGGTGTGACATCATAAGTAAAGCATGCAACTGGCAAGTATGAACTTTAAATGGAAAGATCATTTCGTAAAAGATCCATGGTCCTTAACAACAGAAATTATAGTTATTTGAATGAATTAGTGGCCGAGCACGAGGACATGCAGTGACTAGTGACTAGTGACTGACTATCTGCTTATCATGATGACGACGATGAGGTTCTGATCTGGTCTAGCCTGTCTTGGCTTGATGTGATCTCTGATGCTACCGTACCGGCTTCCTTCCACAACAACATTTATTCCAACTTCCAACATGAGAATATGTCCAACCAAAAGCATTTTAATATAAATTTATTAAAGTATCCAATCCAGAATGAGAGATGAGATTCGAGATGTCATAGAATGAGAGGCAAGTACATTTGGATTACATGAACGATGGACGCAACGAGGCGAACAAAGTCCATCAGATCATCATTCACCATTCATCATCACCTTAAAAACTTCTTGGCTTTGCTTTGGTTGGGTGATGTGATGGGTCTTTGGTCAAAGAACAGTCGAAAAGTCAAAGCACAAATTACAATTATTCACCCAATTCTAAACTTGAGTGCATTTGAATTTCAAGGAAAAATTCTAATTATTACGTAGCTAAGCGAGTATTGAGATTACCGTGACCGTCTGTCCGTCTGTCCGATCGATAACTGTCGAACGAGGTCACCGATT
>JAHZMX010005291.1:0-15540 GCA_027743895.1 Seira musarum
TTGCGTTAGCATTCGACGATTGAAACATGCGCGACATATAATAGTGGTGAATAAGGTATTTGCAACGGAGCTAAAACAATAATTATGTTAGCCAAACGCTGAATATTAATATTCGGTTTAAAAAAAAGGAGCGAAACGCAGGGAATCCGGAACACACAAAAAGGGAGCTGATAAACATAGAGCCCTTCAAGAATCAGCCTATTATGTGTGTTGTCTTATTCTGCAGACTTTTTAAAACATGCGTTCTTATTTAAGTATTTTCGTTTTTCTCAAAACGCATTTCGCATTTCCAAGATCTGCATTAACTCGTATAAACAGCGCATATAAATATCTAACAAAGCATTGCTGATGAGATTCCAAAGACAGCATTAGTTTCATTCAATCACGAATAACGTATCATTATTAAAGTACTTGAAAATATTCACGAAATCATCTATGGCGAGATAATCGATCCATGCTTTTTTCACTTTCATTCAAACAAGTCCGCTACTAGCGTAATGACGTTTTCTAGTGCCACTAGATATGTCTAATGCAACATGAGTTAGGACTCACGTTGAATTCCAGGAAAAATAAATACGTTCTGCTTACGTGTCCTTTTAAGCTTCATTTAAGGGATACTAGTCACAGCTGTATGGAGTCGAACAACATCAGTTTCAATAAGCAGAGTAATGAGATTATTTTGTCAGTATCTTTTAGTTCATCAGATCGTCAAGTAGCCTAATTAAATTCCGTTCCAGCATTTCATCAGTTTTTAATTTCTGAATCGAAAGAGTTATTCCCATAGCCAACTCCAGCAGTTTCTCTTCCATGATAGCGTGTGTTTAGAGTAAGTAGGATTTTTATCGAATCAGATGTAGTGAAAGAGTGGAATTTGTAGAGTTTTTTTTCCAAAACTTTGATCGAGATACTTGAATGCTCCGAATAATTAGACTTTAATTATTTTTATCGTGCTTATTTATTCTTGATTAGAGTTGACGACAATCAAAATGGCAGGACAGATGTTGAAAGCAAACCTCGTAAGTCAATTATTATTATTATTTTTTTCCTCATTCTTAAAACAAAATGGAAGGAATTGCAAGGAAGGAAAAAGAAAAGTGAAGGATTTTTAACGTCAAGGGTCATTTCTGAATGTCGCATTTTATTCAACAAATAATAGGAAGTTCTAACAACGGTTGGGGCTACCTATAAAGTGCCAGGGGTAAAAGCTGCGCTTGCAGGTGATACGGGATTCCCAGAATTCCAAAACACGATCGTCATCAATGACTGCTCAAATCGGATCCGTATCCAGTTTCGAGCAATCTTTCGAGTTTCCTGTCAGGATTGTCTTCCCCACTCTGGTCAGGTTCCATGCTTCCATCGGCTTCATCGACGCATATTGAGCATGATCATCACGGAAGAACAAAACTGCTTCAACAATGTCCGGTTGATTATGTGGGATTTAAGAAGTGAAGTTCCCTTAAATCCTTCTCCAAACACTTTCACGTCACCACCGGAAGAAAGCCCGAGTAAGAAAAGATGATTTTTCTCATTCTCTTTACTCTCTCTCTCTTGTTCCTTTTTACTCTCTCTCGCTCTCTCTCTCTCTCTCTCTCGTTTTCTCTCTGTCTCTCACTCTCTCTTGTTAATCTCAATCTGACACAATTAGTGGTAAAATATAGTTGTGTGATGCTGCTTCATATGCTTAATGCCGTCTATGTTTAACTAATCCCGACCTTGCATAAAACGATTTGAGATTAAGTCCTCATTTTCATCTCTGAGTTTTGCCATCACATTCTAAAGTTTATTCGACATGTTTCCAGTGTGGTTTTCCGTCATGGAGCCTTTGGAGCAAGGATGGAGATCACGCGAAATGGCTGTGCATGTTGCTGATTCGTCTCAAGACCTAGCATATAATTCTGATGGCGCTTTGAGTGTAAGCGTTACGGTAAAGATGTCCAAGCGACCTGATCCATTCATCTCTCGTATGGAAGCTATAAACGCTCAAAATCAACTGGCACTGACGAATACAACGGCAAAGCAGTTCATCGACCATTTACTGGCTAACGTGAGAGATTTGACGTTTGTGACAATCGATGACAAAGAAGTTTCCACCTACGCAAACATGTTTATATGTAAGTACACATCATATTAATCATCATTAATTTCCACACCTATAAGGAAACATTTTCACTCCAAGAAACAGCATCAACAAGCCTTTTTTTTGTGTTTTGGCTGACAGGTCATACCAACTTTTTCCGTATCGCCCTGGATGCTCCGTTTCTTGACACGATGAGTTCAAGAATTAAAGTAAGTTTATCGCGTCTCTATTGGCTTAACTTTTTAACGTATTCTTTATGAATAAAGAAAAACGACAAAGTCGTAATAATAAACTTTCGATTCCTGTGTAGTTTATTATTGGTATGATGATCATCTCAAAAACTTTTATTCATTTCTTAATCAAGGTTAACATGACATCCGAAACGCTTCACTTTTTTATGGACTGGATGGCATATGGAATTGTTGGATCCATCAACTTTTTTGAAGAGGAAGAAGACGTCTTTGACCAGAGCCGAGCCAACATATTTGATTTGGTCAGCTTTTCGCACATGTGGGAGATGCCCCGGCTTCTGACAACCCTCGATTACCTCATGGTAATGCATGTAAGCGAATTTAACGGGTGGTGTTTTAGAGAATGGGCGGAACTATACAATTTAGAAAGAACCTTACCATACGCGCAAGCTTTTATCCAGTCCCAGCAACATCTTATGGCCGCAACAGCTTCAGAAGACAAACTGTTCCAAAACGAGTTTGACTTGAATAGTAGTGAGTTTGAATCTCTTTAGATTAATTTTCCCTTTCCTCAACATTTGATTTTCTCATGTAAATATCCATAATAATAATTCCAAAACTCCGAAGCGACTTGTTTTAGTTTGTTTTCATTGAAACTGGTGCTTACTTTTTGCAACCTTTGATTTTCTCATGTAAATATCCATATCCAGAGCGTGTCTTGTTTTATTTTTCCTTTCAAGTGCAATGAAAAAGGTGCTTATGGAGTAACGGCAATTTACACATGATCATTTTGGACCAATGTCCTTTAGTTTTCCTCATTAAGTAAATGTTGAGGAATTGAAAGTCAAGTAAAATTGAAAAAAAAGAAGAAATTAAGTAAGAAAGCAAAGTAGAGCAGAGTTTAAAAAGTTATTTTAAGTCGTATGAATTGACAGTAGATGAGTAGTAGTTTTTAGTGAAAGTCAAGTAAAATTGAAAAAAAAGAAGAAATTAAGTAAGAAAGCAAAGTAGAGCAGAGTTTAAAAAGTTATTTTAAGTCGTATGAATTGACAGTAGATGAGTAGTAGTTTTTCAAGTTCTTGTATTAATCTATTTTTAAAAATGCAGTTTGACTACTCTGAATTCCTAAGAGGTTACCTCTTTTATAGATTTTTAAGATAAACCTTTTCCTGTGTAGATTTTCACACGCCAGCATCACCATTAATATAGTTTTCCTTTTGAATATGCGAGACAATAAAGTTATCAATCAATCAATTTAAACGTCTAGGGGAGCGATTTTGTTTAGACTGTAAAGTTAAACGTGTGTATTCTTTTTCTTCAGTTCGTATTTGTGTCGATGAAATAGGGTTTTTTGTGGCCTAGTTGTTTCTCCCCAAGAGTAAAATGTAATGAATGATTGTAGTAAAGTTTTTTAATGATTAGAACCATTCTGGGTTTCTGTGGTGTTAATTGCTCCTGTGCAGTTACTTATTAGTATTAGTAGTGTATCAAATAAATAAAACGGAAATATATTCAACAAAATTCAAAAAAATGTGTTTAAGCTTATTTTGAACGGTTTGAACTTTGGGAATTCAGTTATTTTTTGCTTTCGTTTACTATATTGCAGATTGAATGAAATTGATAGTTTGTAATCCCTTTGTCTGTCATTCATCATCGTAATCACTCGGAATCATCGAATCACATTTCATTATAACTCTTGCTTATAATTTTAAATCGGCATGGGATTCATTAGTAGCTTATCAGTTGCTGGTGGTTTTCAACGGAAAATTGGCTTAAAAAATTTATCGTGAAAAGAAAATCAAAAAACGTAACGACATACTGAAAGTGTAATGTTTCTGTTTGTCGCTTTGGGCTTCATTTGACAACTACATAGTAAAGATAGAAATAGCATGTTTGATCCTCAAGCAACTTGTCAAATAATGCAGATATAAAAAACAAAAATTTAGATATCAAGTTGCGTTTTAGATTTCTGCGTACGCCACACAACATTCATCTCTTTCTGAGTAAGAATCTAAACACTTCAGGAAAGCATAAAATTCCATTTAGAAAAAACTGTGCGATATTTTGTTCGTTGAAAGAAATGATTCTGCGAATTTATTTTCATTGTAAAGTTTTTTACGTGCAACATTTTAAACATGTAAAAAAATTACAAGTGCATCTCCTCACGAAAAATCTAACACAACCAAGTCCATTCTGTTTTGGCAGACAGTCTGAACAAGGGGCTCGAGATTTTGAGTATCAGGAACTGCAAAATCCGTGTTAAGCACCCTTATGCATTGGATTTGGATTTTGTTGGGTTGATGTGTAAAAACCATGGATTTTTTTTTGTTTCGCGCTAAACAAGTTTTTATGGGATACGGAAACTTTTAAATGGCAAAGTCGACCCGGACTTAATTACCGTAAGAATACATCAAAATTGGAAATGATGATGTCGAAATGGTAGCTCAAAACATGGGGAATGCGTTAAAATCATCCATAACATTTATCGCATGTCCCATGAAAAATAGTATTGTTTCAACCCAAAATAACTCAAAAACGAACAGTTGGAAAATTTTGAGTCTCGGTTCATTAGAAACGCACTTCATTTTTTTTGCGCCCTCCAGAAGCACTGGGCACTGGAAGCCAAAAATTGTCCAGATTCTGCCGCGCAGCGTTTTCTGCAATGCTCGGTCAACTGCCTGAAACGCATTTGGAACACACGAGATGACCACACAGAGAGAAAGAGGGAGAAAGTAGAAAAGATATAAAGATGGTGAGTATGTTAATTCTGAATAAACAGTATTTACGACAGGATCAACGGTTGCATTGTTTTTGTAATAAAAACTAGAACACACACAGTGACTATATTTTTTCATGTTGATCAAGTTCATCTTGTTATACTTAAACCAAATTGACATCGTGGCTTAATTAGTAAATTCAAACCGACTAGATTTTTTACTGTTTGTTTGTCTCACATCTCGCAAAATAACACCCTCCAATTTCATGTTCGATTTATTCATCATGTTTGTTTAGAAAATTCGGGATGTATGTCGCAAAAATATAAAAAAATCATGTTAAAAAATTTCATTTGGACAAACAAAACTAGATTTTGCCTGATAGAAATCTACAACTGACTTGAATTGAATTTTTGTTCACGACAAATGTTTTTTAAAGATTTCTCGGATCTCGGATATTATTCGCTCAATTCTGGCTTGGTGATCATAATTTTTGGTTCTCGTCTTCTTTTTGTTTTGAGTCACATCCTGGAAAAACCGACTCTAATTGCCACAATCTAACTAATGACAGGATGAATGTACCATATTCTGCTAATTTGCTGCTGCTATTTTATATGTACATATTAAATCGAATTTCAAATCCTGTAAGCGACAACTGCTCCGCGTGGCTAGGACGGGCTCTGGATAAAACAGATTTAAGAATTGCGATTTGAGTAAGATAAGCAGAATAAAATGAAAGAGCAAAATGTCAGAGGAAAAATATTAGGCTTCAGTTCAGTGCTTATGCCGTTTTTGTAATAAGGAAACAAACTCGGACCCTAGATTGTTGAAACGAGTTTTCGTGTTTCAAATGTAATATTCCAAAATGCCGGAGAATTTCTTTGGAGCAACAAAAAGCTTTGAAATGGAGTTTCAAAGCGGCTACATTGAAAGAAAACATAAATAAATGTAAAAAGAGCACTACTTTCTTCCCATTGACAGTTTAATCTACATGAACTAAATTTATTCCAAGTAGCCTGCTTTACGATTTCGATTTTTGTTTTGCGTAAGGAGTCAGTCATAATAGCGATTTTGTAGTGAAAAGTATCAAAGGTGAAAGAATGCCACAATTCAGTAGTATATTTTGTATAAACTAAACGCCATAATAACGACATATGAATGCGAAAGCTAATTTCAAGCAGTAACAGTTGTGCTTTTGTTTGCGTGTTTTCGTGGTGTACTTAGTAAACAAAATAACATGCAGTGATGGACTGACAACAAAAGCAACTATTTTTACCTAACACTTTTTTTATTGGCGCGGTGTTCCATCTGACAGTGCACGTTGTGTGATCCTTTTTTATTACTTCTTTCAATGCATCCTGTCAAGTGCTTTTTCTCTCAAAGTTTAATATTAAGCACGCGATAATGAGAGAATGACAAGATCTAGAATTGTAACAGTTTGATTGTCATTTTTTTTGTATTTTCGTTTCAGTTTACGATGGGAAACCTTGCAAAGTAAAGTATTAACTTTTTTAAATCTAAGAAATACTAGATACGCTACAACAGGTGTAGTAAAATTAGATATAGTTTTGTGCAAGGTGAAGGGTGATCAGGTACTTAAATTACATTATGGCCGAGAAAAACCAAAACTTCCCAACTGCCTGCGCCAGGACTTTTGTTGGAAATAGAATGTTGCTTTCTAATGCTCGCAGTGTTCCACAAACAGTGGAACATGCTGAAAGTAACGATTCTGGCAAAGGAAGTGATTTTCAAGATTCTTTAGAGAACGACAGCACAGGAACAAGTAAAGATTTACTCAGGCAGAGCTTTACCCAAGGGATTCAAGCCTGGTATGATTCCGATGAAGGATTTGTAATTGGAGAACGACTGCCACAAAAAAGGCAACGCAAATTTGTTGAAACTGTAATCGACCCTTTTGTGAAAAGGAGAAAACTTTTACACTCAAAAGCGCCGTCTTTAGCTCACGAAGACACGTCTAGTGACTCAGATTCTGATGATGAGTGGATGGATAAACCTGTTGTTTATCACGAAGGTTTAACCAAGGGACAAGCCAGACACATGTATCCAAAAGCTAAAGTAGTTTTTACAAGTGAAATGTCTGACGTAGTCACGCATTACATCTTTGACTATGATCCCCAAGTTAAACTCTTTAAGAGTCCTGACCTTTACTTGGCCCTTGCTCATCGGATTTGGGCTGTTCATCCAGCATGGATAAAAGCAGTGAACCTGCTTGGACAATATCCGGACGAGGTAGCACATTGAACATTATATAAATTTTGCAATATTTGCGTAAACCCTTAAACATATTTATTTGCTTGAAGCGTCTTTACACTCTCGACGTCATTCCGGATACAAATCTGAATGTGGTTCATCATTCAAAAAATGCCGAAGGTGGGAGGCCGGATGAAGATCCAATTCTTCAATCTCATCTTTTCATGTTTCCTTTAGGTTTATCAATGAACGGATTCATTGTTAATTCACGTGGACTAAAGGTGCACAATATTATAAAGTGTATTTCGAGCAGTTTTGGCTACGGTGTCGTTTTTTCCGCACATGTACAATGTATAACAATATGCAATCTTATTTGATTATTTCAGAAAATAATTGAAGCTGCAGGAGGAAAAGTGGTAAACCCAATTAATACTGACTTAAAACGTGAATGTGAAAGAAACAACACTGGGAATAAATTTATACTGGCAACAAGCATTGGAACTAGGCGGAACGAATGCATTGGTAGGTTGTTTTCTACTTGTATTTTTATTCCACCAGAATCTTTATTGTGTAGTACAAGGACCATAGAAAATGCTAACTTTTTGTGTTTGGTAACACAGAAAATTATGCCAAATACGGTTGGAAAACAATACACCCCGACTTCATCCTCCAGTGTGTATGGGAGAAAAAGAGGCTCACCATTCCAAAGCACCTACAGTTTACCCCGCAAATGATAATCTGAGAGAGTATCAGGATACTATTTCATTCTAAATTCTCGTGTGTCCAGCCCAATCATTGAGCATTACATCATGTTGGGCTGTTATGTTAAGAATACCTTGTTTGATTGTTTTTGTCATTATGATAGTACTAGTTAAAAGCACTAGTTTCACATCATGTGTCAATGACTCGTCTGGTCATCAATATCGCTGGAAAAGTTTAATATTCGAGTTTGGGTTGATTTAATAACCTTTTTCATTAGTTGTAAATTATCATGCAACGGCGCTAAGGAACATACAAAACCATAACCCCATGGCAACTTTGAGGTGGTTTTGATAAGACAAAGACGTTTTAAATTATTAAATTTCAATAGTACACCCTTAAGATTCGCACTAAAATGATAAAAGTAAGTAATCTTAATTACATGCTGTCTTTGTCGATTCCCATGAAATTCATGTTAACGTCATTGATGCTCGGATTGCAAGACATTATTTGTAAAACTAAATTGTCTATTTAAGCTACTTGTAAGAACCAGCATTTTTTAAAGTTTGTTGTTAGATCAGGGCAAGTTATCTGTTTAAGTATCTGGATTGATTTGTTGAACTAAAGTAAAACGTTAATATAAGATTACCTATATTTCTCCGCCTTGAATGTACTTTGAAATTATCGAAATAAAAAAAGTGAATTCCCCCCCCCCCCTCCAAAAAAAACAGAATCTGTCTGGTTTTTATATAGAGAACATTTTTTATAGCGTTGTATGTTGATTATGACCCTTGTATGTTTCTAATCGTCCAAAGAAGTGCGGTGATCTTATAAAGAGTTGATCTTGTCCAAAGATCATTTTCAATAGAAATACAATAGGGAATTTATAGGAGTGGTATTATGAGTATATGAAGTGATCTAAAATAAACGTAATGGTGTACTATAAACAAAATTTAAAACAAAATTGATCTTATTACACCGGTCCCTAAAAAGTTATCACTGTTGAATTCTGGAGACGAAGCGGGAACTCCAGACTAATTTTTTTTTTTTTGAATACTCCAACGAATATCATTACAAAAGTAACAAATGTACAAAATTAAACCTGAATATCAGAGTAATTAAGGTCCATCGTGGAATCATACAACAGCATTTGCTTAAAAACACCCAGCCCATACATTCCAGTAATCATTTTTTATTTTCTCCGTTAATTTTGCATAAATTACTTTAGTTTTTGCATATGTAGTAGAAGGGCTCATTTATTATACTTTTTTATCCAATTCAAAGATCTCAATGTGATTTTAAAAAACTACCACTGAGTACGAAGCACTTTTTAAAACCCTTATGCTGAGACATTTCTCAACCGGGAACATTAAAACAAGTATTTGACTATTGCCATGACCTTGGTGGCAGCAGTATACATTATTTAGTGTATATAATTCGAGAAATCGGAAATGTAAACGCTCTAAGCCTACCTAGCCTATCGCAAATGGTACCTCTATGCAATACCACTGACGGCAGTGATAACAAAACTTTGCGAAATGACTTCAAAATAAAACCCCACGATTCCAACGAACTATTCCAACACAATCTCAAGTACCTGAATGAGCTGCATGTTGATTCGTCCAGAAAAAATTCAGACAAAACGTATTTTTTTTGTACCAACAGCACCCACCGGCAAATCCAGAAGTTGACTTTCTTGGGCTGTAAAAAGCGAGCTTTGAAAAAATCTGTTACAGGCAAAGAAAACATCCCTGTCAAGTTCAAAGATGCGATGCAAAAATACAATTCTGGGACTTAAAATAGTGGTTTTTTTTCGGAGAAACAGCAACATTTTTTAGGTTTTTGGAAAATTTCCGATGAGAAAGAATTAAAAGTCAGCACTTAAATGACAAATAACGCCATGGAATCATGAAGAACCGATACATGCCATGTAGATAATCGCATGAAAATTAAGTTAAGCAGAGCAAAATGGATTCAGTAACAATTCACAATGAATTCACAATACCAAACACTTCATCCTCTGTAGTTTATCATGAGAACACCGTACTCAATTAGAAGAAACGCTTGCACGCGTAATAAACATCAGCATAAGTAAAAATCTACCAGCAGAACTAACGTCCTTTGGCTCTCATGTTTACAGTTCTTAATTAAATGGCTAAACTGTATTCAATTTAAATTTTTACTTTGAAAATTCCAATCCTCAATAATTTCAGTTGTTAACCTCTAAATTTAGAGTACTTTGATTTTTACAAAAGACAGAGAATATGTGTGCCGATTTTCATACAGAAACACCAATCCTAGTCAAAGTTATAATATCGTAATTCAAACACCAAACTTTTTGATGCTATAAGTCTTATTTCTCGTGACTCATTCGTCTGATAAAGTTCCAAATCAAATGGGATCGCGCAAATTGCTCAAGAAATATGTGTAACAATTCATAGCTTGATTTCATGAACCTAGCGAGCGCAATTCGGCTAATGGACAATGATATGCACCATGATTGTTGCCATAGACTGGCAGTTCTGCTAAAATGGCGCTGAGACTCTAAAAAATTTGGTTCTTTCGCATCAAATTAACCAACACACGAGGCTCGAATTCTACCTCGACATCCAGACTGCTATTCATTTGACTAAGAAATGCCTAAATCTATGCTTTTGTTGTTTATTCACATAGGTCAAGTCAATTACATCCGTGGCACTTAATACAACAGCTGTTCGTGTTTCGTTTTACGATTGTTTTTTTTTCAGTTCTGCTTAACTAGCCCCTAGTTTTTTTAAAATATTATTGCGACTAATAATTTGTGAAGAAAAACTGTTAATTTTTGAGCATTTAAAAAGCAGCTTTTGAAAGGTTACATTTGAGTTTTTTTAAACTTTTTTGTACAGCAATTTTTTTTTACAATAACTTTGCAATGGCCCATGATAATTTGCAAAACTCCTGTTCCACAAGTGGCACCATGTTGCCCATATCAAAGGAACAAATAAAATTAGCCTTTCTTAACGGTGGCTTGTCGGCGTTTCGCGACAGGGATCTAGTTGTTATTGTCAATAACGGCGTCAATTTCAAGCTCCACAAGGAGCAATTTATGTCACGATCACCAGTCCTGCGAGATAAGGTTTTGCTGGCTGAAAATGCCTACAGTAGGAGCGGAGATCTAACTGTTAACTTGCCGATTGAAGCCTGTACTTTTAGTACATTAATACAGGCAAGAATTTACGTTCATTTTAAAGCACAGGCCTATTAAAACTAAAATACGTGTTATTAATTGTAGTTCGCAGTTTTTAATTCATTCTTTTCCCTTTCAGATGATGTATATTGGTGATGTAAAGCATCCCGAAGTTGTCATCAACGGACCTAAGCATGCGTTATCTGTTTTGGAAGCCGTCGTTGGTTTGCATATGATTGGTGACTGGAACGATGTAGCCGAGGTGATAACGCCACATATCTCGAAAGAAACTGCACTGAAGACGCTATTAATTGCAAACCAATTATTCGAAGACTGGCCAGGTTTTGAGCCTCTAAAAGATGCTGCATATCATCTTATTTTGGCGTAAGTTTTAACTAATAGCGACACAAAGTTAGATGCCACTTTTAACTGTCTTATGAGATTAAAACGTTGCTTTACTTTTTTAATCAATCAGTGTGTTGTAAATATATTTTCATTGTTGTAAGAGTTTAATTTCACAGTGTTTACATTGAAATCCAACTTTAAGCAATTGCATATATGAGCATATATATTGCATATGGGTTTAATCAGTATAAATGTTCTTGAACCGTTCTTTTAATGCAAAATGACGGCTGTTATCATGTGCAAACCGTACATAAAGTAATTAAACGCATTAGAACAAAAATAGATCTCAATATGTCTAATGATAATACGACATTTGTATTATTTGCAGTAATGGACAAGAATTTCTTGAGAGTGACGGAGTGTTTGCCCTTGGACCCAGAGTTTTATGCGAGATCTTGTGTGACGACGCCCTGAAAGTTGACAGTGAGCTTATCGTGTACCAAGCTATAATAAGGTTGAGCCCTTTTCAAGAACCTGTTCACCTTACCATTTACTTCTATTTATTCAGGTTTAATAATTAAATAACATGCTATTTTAATAGATGGATTAACTATCACACAAAATCTTTGACAATATACCAAAACCTGTACACCGTGTTTAACAAGTGTATTCGGTTTGAGTTAATGTCAAAGACGGAATTGCAGTATGTAGAAACAAACCAGCTAATTCAGGATTTGGAATACTTGAGAAACAATTATCGATATTTTTTGGACCAGAACCATCCAATGCATTTGAAACCAAGACCAAGACTTTGTAGTCAGTCATCAGAAAAAACAACATCTCAAAGCAACGGCAACGAAGAACAACAGGGTAACACGAGTCAGGATCCAGCGTGTTTCTCGGTTTCCAATCCCGTCACAGTAACACCTTTCACCGCTCCACATTCAAATGCAACATCAGTTCAAGACGATGAAGGATTTGCTGGGAAGGATGTACCTCACTCTTCCGAGCACTCATCAAGTCTAAAGTCAATTTTACGAAAAAGTAGTGAAAGTAGCAATACGCCAGCAAAAAAACGAAGAGTAACATTTGCCAGCGACACCAAAAACAATCAAAAGATGGACGACTCAAATAGCGACTCAGAACTCTTTACTGTAGCAGTCAAAGTGGGGGACCGCCAGTTTCCATCATTTGACCACGTTTTCCAGAAATATTCTGATTTACCAAACCCTGCACTTGTTGACTCATTTGAAATGAAGAACGTAACCGTACTCAACCCGTTTTCCACATCCGTTCTTCCCATTTGTCGTGATGTCAGGATTGATACGAATATAAATCTTATTAATGCAGAGGGAAATCAGAAACAACAACTGTTGGCGTTTATATCAACATTCAATCCCCTTCGCTACATTGCACCCTTTAAGCGAAACGAGGACGTGGACTTGAAGTCTATTTGGGAAATGGAGCAGAACGTCTTTTTATGTGTTAACGGGATCAAGTTCATGGAGATTTTGCACAAAGAAAACGGTCCAATCAGAACCGATAAAGTCGTTCTAAATTACATCAAAGACACGATGCAAATTTGTGCAAATCACACCCTGAAGCCTCACGAACTATGCTTGTCAAATTGTCCCTGGTCCTTCACAGACCTGCAAAAAAGTTTCTTTGGGTGTTTAAAGACGTTGATCCTTTACAAATGCTGGGGAGAGTTTTCAATTGAGGAAATCATTTCAAACGTTTCTACATTGGAAAATCTTTACTACTGGAACTTTCAAGTTGAAGAAACAAGCTCTCCATTCTGTCTCGATATGAGTGTTTTAAGAAACCACAAGAAGCTAAAAACCCTTGGACTTTGCAACGTAGAGCTGTCTAAAACAAAGAAACGGATTTCGCAAGCCTGTAACTTAGAAGCGCTGATACTCGATAATTGCAAATTATACGCTGAGGATTTGGATACTACAAACACAACATTGAACTCTATATCCAAACTCTGTGGAAACCTTGAAACCCTTTGTGTCATCAACGATGAAACCCAACAAAATTCGCGAGATCCTCTACTTTCCACGTTTCCAGAACTAGCATTGAAAATGAATCGACTCTGCAAACTTGAGGTGCTTTCCACACGCCTGAATATCACAGAAAAACATCCCGACACTCCGTTTCTCAACAAGGTCTTGAACACTAATTCAGCGCCATCCTCATCTGGCATTATGGATGAAAAAATTGTTTATTTTTCCATTGAACGGGGAAATTCGACAAACCCAGACAATTGGAAATGTGTGGAGAAGTACACTGAAACTTTATTGCCAGAAAAGTTTGTTGAAGACAAGAGGTATGAGCGCTTTTTACTAAACACCTTCTACAAAGATTTCACCGCATTTAATAATCATTTTTTGGGAAAGTCTGATAACTTTCCAAAGAAAATATTTTGGGCGTAAAAAGAAAATATTACTTTCTCAATAATTTCTTGTTCGAATTAGTTAGTTCAGCGTGTTAGCTTGTAATTTGTCAATCCTTAAAAACATTTTTGAGTTGCAATATTTTTAGCAACAAACTTTACTACAAACTTTTTTATTCACATCTGGTTTGTGATTAGTACACCGTATTTACGATAAAAATGTACCGACAAATCCTAAGATATCTCCTGAATGGAAAGTAAGAAAATTATGAACGATATTTTATTTCAAAGCCCATTCATCGTAGACGACACTACACCAACTTATTTTTTTATACATGAATTTGTCTGGTGCATTAAGGTGCAGGTAAAAAAAAAGTCATGATTTACCCATGGAAAGACGGCATGTTGTTCTTCAGTAATTATTTTATTGTTTGAAATCATTTTTGTCAAATCAATTTAAATTCTGTTAAAATTTGCAAAATTCAATAATTTCAATAGCTCTTTTTCAATTCTACTGCATATTGTTACGGAATTGCATATATCACCGATAAATAGTATCTTTGCCTGGAGTTTTCTGTTTCCTGTCTATTACGTTCTAAAATTCAGAAAAGAAAAGTTTTACTGAATAGTTTCCCTCATTTATATACATTTTTATGGAATCGATGGTAAAAATTGAACTAAAATGATAACATGATAGATAAGTCGTTGTCCCACTTGAAATCGCGACTTTTTTCTTAGTCGATTTAATGCACTCGACAAATTAGTGTTTAAATAATACGTTTATTTGAAATTCGTCCACGATAAAAGGACTTCAAAATAAGCTATCATTCATATGTTTTTGCCTTCTCATTCGAGAGATATTTTGGGGTTTTTGAATATTATTTTAATGCAAACATATTTTGATAGTTAGTTTTGAGGTTGATTCTTGTTATTTGCAAAATAAAAAAAAATAGAAAAAATAAAACGCGTGACAAAAAAGATGAATTTGAATTTCTTCTTTATGACTAATGTTAGGCTATCTCAAACGTTTTTGCATTATTTTCCAACATCAATGCCATTCCATTGCAATTTAGAAAGCACCAGTCTTCACTGGCAGTTTCTTGGTTTTGGTAAATGCAAAACAACAAATGGGATTTGTCGCAAATAATAATTTCCTAATCTTTGTTTGTTTTGTTTGTTTTGTTTAATTTGACTAACGTAGAATAGTAGGACCTCATGCATGTTGTCAGTTTTAAAAGTTTTGATTTGCATGATGATTTAACTGATTGCTGAGTGCAAAGCGTTTTAAAAATCTTTTCCACATATTGCTGCACCATTGCGAGCAACATGAATGCCTTCCACGCGTAAATGCTTACATTTGATATTGTACATGCATCATGTAGTTAACTGAGATTAAATAAAGCTGTTAATACAGCTGTACAGACGTAGCTGAGGAAAATGGTTAAATAAGAAAAAGATTTTCTCACAATACTGTTTAAATGTCTCTAAAGATCCATAAGCTGTCAAAGGAAACAGTTTTCTACAGTTGAACCCATGCATGAAAAGAGTGCGAAGAGACCTTTCAAATGATGTATCACAAGAATTTTCATTGAAAAACGTTTTAACCGCCCGCCGCCGCTGACCGTTAAAATTTCAAAGTAACAGTTTCAATCAGCCTTAAAAGAGCTTTTGAATGAGGTATCACATGCCATATGTTGCATTGAAAATATTATTAACGGCCTCCAGCCGTTTACCGTTAA
>JAHZMX010005292.1:0-13507 GCA_027743895.1 Seira musarum
GAAGTCGTAAAATACTCCAATTTTACGTACTTTTTGACATTATGTTGACCATGCCATGTCATGTCTGTCTGTCTTTTTTGGCCTTGTCCTAAACTTACGCATTGGCAATTTTGTTGGCTGGTAACATCGTAATGGGGAAATGATTGATTTCTACTTGACATGAACATAGCGCTACAATTACAGCACATTCTGAAAATGTGAATAATACAAGCATTCCATCAGTCAGAGTCGAGTTTTAGAACAAAGGAATTATCATTTTTACTTTTCTTTGTAAATTCCAGTAATCGTATAAAGAAATTAAGGAGTGGTTTTTTGAATTCGAATAGCATCAGATGCAGCGAAACTGACTGGATTTAATTTCCATGATTTTCGCGTGGGTTTGCAAATAAAATTATATTGCAAATTCTCAATTGTCATTCATGAAAAGAAGTCATGAAGCATGACCTACACTTCAAAAACCGTTAATTATGAAACACATTTTCATGAAATAACGGTTCTTTGTGATTATTTTATTGCACTGATTTTTAGTAAAATCAAATCTAATCTAGATGCACGTGCAATATTTTTTTTTTGGTCAAAGAAGTCAAGTCAAAAGTCAACATAAAAATAGTTTTAAACCTGTTTAATGTTCATTTCAGCTCAATCATTATTTTCTCTAGATTCACCCAGATTCCTCCCATTTTTAGACCAAATGTGTAGGTGTAATTGATGATGTCGAATGTCGATGATGATGTGATCATCAATGCATATCTCCCCTTCTCCATTTTCAGCTTCTGCTTCAGCTCGGGGATGTAAAATATGACTTCCTGCTACTGCCATTTTTGAACTTTTTATAGGTCATTGTTGTGATTGCGATTGCAATTTTAGAATTAAATTGAAGTAGGAAGGGTTGAAAAAATGATTTTGGATGACCATCGAAATCTAGACAAACAAGGATTTTCAATTAGAGTGTGAGTATGATGGAATGATGATAATGGTTTTGTCTTTGTTCTTTTAGCTCTTGGGCATCTGCATTTTGGGAGTGGGCGTGTGGGCATGGCTGGAGAAGGAGACTTTGTATAACCTCTCCAGACTAACGAGGGTTGCCCTCGACCCCGCATTCTTGCTCGTGGTCGTTGGAGCCCTGACTTTCATCATTGGTCTCATGGGTTGTCTTGGAGCGCTCCGAGAGAACACCTGCTTCCTCGCTGTGTATGCCATCTTCCTTGCTGCCATCCTTCTTGTCGAAATTGCCGCTGGCATTTTAGGGTAAAATAACTTAAATTTTGAAGTTTTAATTTTTTAAAAATGAATCACGTAACGGAATTTTTATTTGCTGTTGTGCAGCTTCCGAGGTAAATTAAATTTTGAAGTTTTCTAAATCAATTTAATTCATAGATTTTTTAAAATCCTTTTTTTCACATTTTTGCAGCGCCTATGGATTAGGAACACGCAGTGCGGTTATGATGTTCGCAAGCCTGAATATGTAAGTCCATTTCTATTTTGTAACTTAGTTTTTGTTTTTTGTCTTCAATTAACTTTTAAAAAATAATTCCAAAAAGTTCCAATAAATATAAAAAACGATTCTGAATATGACTGTGATTGCAACATGGGATGTGTAGCCCCAAGACGGAATCATTTATGACAAGGGCTGTCTCAGATCAGGTGAAGAGTGGGTTGAAGCAAATCTTATCCCTGTCGCCGCTGTAGGCGTTGCCGTTGCCATTTTACAGGTTAAATATTTGCCATCCCAAATCCAGCGACATTTTTTTTGCAATTGCCAAGCCAAGCCTTAAAAGCGCTCGCAAATAAATTGAATCTATTTAGCATGCTCGCCCCATATACCTAATTCGAATTAGTTTTTTGATTACCGTAAAATGGCCGCGTGCATTCCTAAAAAAATTGATAATTCCTAGAATTTTGATCTCAGAATTATTTAACTTTTTAACTAGATTGAATTAAATTGAGATAATTAATTTAAATATTAAATTTTTTGTTCAAATTTTGTTCCCTTTTTATGTCGATTAACCTGCCTGCCTGCCTGGTCGTTTCGTATCGTGTCGCGAACCTGTGCTGTGCTGTGCCTTTGGTCTTGTCTTGTCTGCCCGGATATGACTCAATTTATTGCTTTTTGTTCGATATTTTTAAAAAATTGCATTTTGAGTAGAATTTTGATATTTCTCGCGTAATTTATGAAAACGGTTGTCTCAGCTCCGCGGAGGAGTGGTTAGAACGGAATTTAATTATGGTCTCAGCGACCGTGGTAGCCACGGCCTTTCTCCAGGTTCGATTTTGAAATATGGCTTGGCTTCAAAAACTTGCTTTAATGCTTTTATTTATCTGAAGCTTTTAAAAATTAATTTTTGATTTAGATTTAATAAAAATTGTTTGGAATTTTACAGATTTTGGGGATCTGCTTTGCTCAAAATTTGCGAGCCGACGTTTACGCTCAACGCTCGAAATGGCGCTGACAATTAGTGGCCCCCACGCCGATCTGACGTAGGGGCCAGTATCAAAATATCCAATACCAACAAGTCTAGTTTTGAAAACCTTCTCAATTATTTTCTAGCGAGTTAATTAATTAATTAATTAATTACATCTCCTCATCCTTCTCGCAATTAATTTTTTTGAACCATTAGATTACCCATAGTACCAGTAGCCATTGTTCTTGTAGGGTAGAAGGTGACGAAACACAACAGAACACAATCCGTTTCAGAAAAAGAACTTGTCAATATCCATAATTTATAATTCTAATTTAAATAAATTGTTATTGTTGTGATTGTAGAATGTAAATTGTATTTGTACATACGTAAATCTAAGTGGCCCCCACGCCGATCTGACGTAGGGGCCAGTATCAAAATATCCAATACCAACAAGTCTAGTTTTCAAAAACTTCTCAATTATTTTCTAGCGAGTTAATATAATTAATTAATTACATCTCCTCCTCATCCTCCTCGCAATTAATTTTTTGAACCATTAGATTACCCATAGAACCAGTAGCCATTGTTCTAATTGTAGGGAAGAAAGTGACGAAACACAACAGAACACAATCCGTTTCAGAAAGAACTTGTCAATATCCATAATTTATAATTCTAATTTAAATAAATTGTTATTGTTGTGATTGTAGAATGTAAATTGTATTTGTACATACGTAAATCTAATTAAAAATACTTATATCGTTTCTCGCTGCCGATTTTAAAATGTTCGTGTCGCGAATTTTTTATACAGTCAAATAAAGGAGCAGTTCAAAAACAATGACGATTTCGCTCGCGTATAATAATATGTAGATAAATAGGCGAAGGCATTTTAAGTGTCTTGACTTTAATAAAAACGGCCCGTTTCACGTTTTACTTACGGAAACCCGTTTTTACTTCGTTTGTGTCGTGTACATAACCAAAAAAAATATAGTACCAGTGAAAGTTGACTTGACTTTAATTAAGTTGAATTCGAATTCGCCCGATTCCAAATTCAATTATTATTTAGCGATATCTTCATAGGCCAGGCCATAGAAATTAAGACGTTTTTTGTATACTGAAGTCGAGTCATTCATTCATCAGGAAAAAAAAGGATTGTCCAGGAATGTCAAGTTTTTGATTTGTAAATAAGTGAGAGAAAAAAATATAAATTGTATTGTCATTTACGAAGGAAAAAGAAAAGATGAGGATTAGAATTGAGATAAATATGAGCTGAGCTGGAAAGGAACATGGATTGAGAATTTTAATTAATTAATTACAGTTGTGTCAGACCCGGTATCGGTTCGAGAAGTTGTTCGTTTTATACTGTACTCAATTTTTCTTATCAGTATTTATTCATTTTCGCTCAAAAGAAATTAAAATTTCTTCTGAAGTGATCGACTATGTTTTTCCGCAGTCAGATAAGATCTGCAACTTCTTACAAAAATAGGAATCTCTTGCCTTTCATCCTTTTTCTACGAAATTTATTACTGGAAAACCATTAAATAAAAAATATGTTTTTGTTTTTGTGACTTTTACATAATTTTTACTACTTTTGTTTCAATGTATCCACTCCCGTTGTGAAACAATTTTGTCTTTGTTACATTATCGGTACATTGTATCGAAATGTGATTAATTAATTCGCGTAATCTGTCGTGTCGTTCGTACGTAATGTTCGTTCATTCGTTATCAATTAATTCCTTAAACAAACAATAAAATGTAAGATTAATATTATCGTGACTTAACGTTTATACTTTAAATATGATAAACATGATGAAATGACGATGATGAAATAAAAAAGAAAAAAGTACAGAAGTGAAGATAAAATTTTTGGAACACTGATTATATGTGATTTCATTTTTAATGTAGTTAAGGTTGTTGTGAGTGTATGATGACATTGCAAAAACTACGCGAAAACAATTCTCCATAACCCTAAACGAAATGGAATCGTGAGTGAAGGACTTGGGACTTGACTTGTCCTGATAAGCGCTTGGGCTGATTTTAAAAATTGAAAAATACATATGATGTCCGCGTGATAAACTACTTAAATGTAGCCCAGATTCGATTTAGTACGGCGTCTGAAGAAGTCGGATTAAAAGAAAAGTACTTGTAAAAGGCCAAAAAACGTCCGCTGTTAAAGAAAAGGCTGTTATAAAAAAACGTCTGTAATAGAGGGGTAAGAGATATCTACCATTCAATATTATTCTTAATCACGGACACCGTTCACACTCGATAAAATCGAAGTCCGTTAAGTGCGGTCCAAACTTGTAATTTTTTTCTGTACGTTTCCTCTTTTACCTGGTGGGATTCTCCGATTGCACAATTTTCACAAATAAATTTTATTTGCTATTTACTTTAGAGAAAAATTATGAGCGACGAGATGACAATTATCTGGTCGGAATTTGTTTTTGCCTCAAATTTTCCAGGAATTATATTCCTAAGGATAATGATAACCCCTTATCAGCTTTCGTTTCGAGTATGTATGTACTTTGTGCATGCACATGCGCATCAATTTTCCACAAAAATTACAGTAAAAACAGGTTATGCAAATTCTGATAAGCATATATTTACGATAAGAATGATAACCCGTATGAACAATTGAGCGTTTCAAAGTTCCATCACTCTCCTCTTCAGTGACCAAATATACCTTCCATATTGTATCACGTATGAAATAAATCTGCAGCTGCGCAAAAATTAATATAATTTTAATAGATTTTTCATAAATATATATTTATTTATTTAAAATGGGCAACGAAGTTTCTATCGCTGCACAATCCTCGTCCGCAATTCCAATGGGTTGGATAGAAGATCCAGATTCAGAGCGCTTATCATCATCATCAGAAGGTAAAACTAATGACGTGGACATTCAAGATGGCGATGGTGACACGGGTCCAGAACATAATCAAGTGGATTACGTAACTCCGGAAATTAGAGTCACTCAATCAACAAGACCAACCCAAAACCAAAGCCAAGAAGAACAATCACAATCGCTGTACATTCCAAATGTACAAGACAGCAATAGCGATAGTGACTACGATGGCGCAGAACTCGTCAGCTTTTTATTTTCAGAGGAGCACGATAACGGTAAGAATGCTGACGAAGAGAATGAGGTTGAAAATGAAGAAGGGGCGGAACTGGAAGTGCCTGCATCTGAACCTGAAGGAGAGAAACAATCAAAGTGGGCGGAAGAGGTGGAAGCGGAGGATTCATTAGCACCTGAGGAAATGGAAGTTGGCCACTGGGACGAAAGTGACGGTTACCCATACTTAAGGAGGAAAAAATATGGCATAAAATTCCACAATCCTAAAGATCTTCAAACTGCGAAGCTTGTTGGAGAAGGAGGCTTTGGAAGAGTTTTAAAAGGTCTGGAGCCACACGAGTGATGCAACGGGCATTATGTTTTTAAGATGTGGTTTAAAATTACTTTTTCTGAATTTTTTAAGGATTTTTGCATAACACACCTGTAGCAGTTAAATTATTCCACTCTCCGATTGACTTAACAAAAATCCAAAAAGAGTTGGAAATCCTTATGAACTTGAAGCACAGATGTATTGTGGGCATATTCGGGGTCATGGAGCAAACTGAGGGTCTTGACTGTCCCCAAGTGATTCTCCAGTTTTATCCTGAAGGCAATGTTCTGGAATACCTTAGCTGGAAAGAAAATCCAGAAGATAATGTATGAAAACAAAAAAAAAATGCAATTTCCAGAAAACCAGGATAAAATTTTAATAATTTTGGGTTCATTTATTGATGATTGTCAGGGCACATTGGGCAAATTCGCATTTGATGTTATTGAAGGACTTCAGTATCTCCACAGGAAGGGGATCGTTCACGGGAATCTTGCAGCACGAAATGTTCTCGTTGAAAAATTAATTGCCCGTAATAAGATTTATTATAATGCTAAAGTCTCTGACATGGGCATCATAAGATTTGCAGAGCCCACGGGTGGAAATTACATGAAACTACCGGGGAGCGGAAAGATCGTTCCTATTCGGTGGGTTCCTAGAGAAATTGTGGGTGATGATGAAGAAGGTCTTGTTGGCTCAGACTTTACTTATGAATCGGATATTTGGAGTCTTGGGGTCGTGTTTTGGGAGTTCTGGACGAGAGGGGCGACTCCATATGGACCGTCGTACTCAAATTTGGTTGGTAAAAAATAATTGTGTTGCCTTAATCTAAGCGAATAATTAAATTTGAAGTAATTAATTAGAATTAATTAATTGAGTAATTAATTAATTTTAATTAATTTGAGTAAAAAGTTAAGGTTTCTTTTAGTGCACCAAAGACTTTGAATCCTATATAGATACTTAAATATATCTTTGATCGATGCAATCTAATTAATAGGTTTAATTAATTAATTACAATTAACTAATGAACTGTTTAACTAAATAATTATAATTTTTTCCACTTTTAAAGAGGGTCCTCCAATTCATTAGAGAAGGCTACTCTCCCTTGAAGGTACACCGTCCAAGTGAATGCCCACCTCAGGTGGTTACAGTGATGGAAAACATTTTCAAAGTGGATCCACTGGAAAGACTTACAATTAGTGAGCTTCAGGAGAAATTCAGGTGTTATAAAGGCTACGGTAAGGACATACGTCCAAATAAAAAGAAATTAGCTGCAGCAGCAGCAGCGGAAAAGAAAGAGATGGAGAAACAAACCCCCACCTCACCTAAATTATACACAACCGAAAAAGGTGAAAAAAAGAAACGAAAGAAAAAAGGAAACAAGTCGTTACCCGGACCAAATGACATTGACATACCGGGACCGAGTACAATTCCAAGTCGCGTTGTCTATAATAACGCTTACGCTGGTCAATACGAAACAGAAGAGCATCTCGAACAACACTCCACAGTGACCCGATCACGTTCAAATGATGATGACCCGACAATTCAGGCCTTGCTCGCTCGTGTGAATCAATTAGAAAGCGAGCGAATGGGCCGAGGTATTCGAGGTGGAGCTGGAGGTGGCGTATTGAATCAAGAACATTGGAAACGACGCCTTGGGCCACCAAGATATCAACGGAATTACCAAAACAATCATTACAATGACTATGGTGACTCGAGTGGCAATGGTTTTGTCGAAAGAATGCCACCACAGCCGCAGCCATCTTCCTCTTCACCTCCATCACTGCCACCACCAGTGGCACAACCACCACCTCCATACACAGAAAGTCCTTTACCAAATCATTCTTCGACAATGTATCCCATTCCTGGGCCATCCCACGAATATCGTGGAGATCGTGGGTACACTAGACCCCCAAGAAGCCGTGGAGGAAGGCCTCCTGTTACTGAACCAGAAAGGATTCCAAGGGATGTTGGTCTACCTCATTCAAGTGTCCATGGCGGGGAGGACTTTGTCCGAAAAATCCGCCGTCTTGCGGAAGAAATTGAGGTTTTGAGAGCGGAAAAGATGACACAAGAGCTTTTGAAAAAATCTGCGGAACTCGCAGATCTCATGAAGTACATGAGTGAAAGTGGTACAACTCTTACTGGAGGACACACAAGAAGTGTTCCAAGAGATGATTATGGTGACAATCGAAGAGAAAATACTTTGTACCACCATCAATCCTATCAACATCCTTCGTCTTCTCGTGGCCATCCTTCAAATTCCGTTCCAAGAGAAAGTTATAATTCATACGAGAATTATTATGGGCATAATGGCTACAGCCCCAATCCACGATGGGAAATGAGACGTGATCGCGACCATGATCGTGATCAGGACAATGATGATTATTATGGAGGTTATCAACCAAGAGGAGGTCCTCGAAGAGGAAATCAACCTCGTGGGAATGGAAAGCGAGGAAGAGGTGGTAAATTTTCAGGATATGGCGGTTGTGGTCCGTACAGTGGCTCAAATTATTATGATCATAATGGTCATGGGCCATACGGAGGTCAGACTTAGGCCAATCCTGCATACCTCGACTTTAAAACTGGAGGAAAACCTTTAGCCAGTCAATATAAATATGTTGATTTGCACTTGGAGGAAAACGTTTTGAAATTAATTGAACCTAAAATGGGACTTGGCTTGGGTTAATTAATTTTTAAAAAAAAATCGATAAACTTAATTTTATTTAAACATAGAAAAAGCATTGAATCAAAAATAATTGAACGGATTAACAGACACAAAACTTAACAGTAATGGGGCAAACTGAGAAACAATAAGCATTGATTAGCCATTTGTAGAATTTATAGAATTTAAATAGCTTGTTTCTTTCCGGTTGGTTGGGCTTATTGAGTTTTTTTGCCAATAGAATATTTGAAGCTGCGGTTAAAATGGCTACAGAGATGGTTTTGACGGCCATAAAAATCCCAACTTTAAACGGGATTGAATGAAATAAGTCATAAAGTAAATAACTTACACAAGAAAATCGGACAATTTCAAGAACTTACTTAATTGTCTGCTTTGATAAAATACAAGATTTTTCTATCTCTGAATTGAGCTGGTTTGGCGAGGTTTTTCACGTTCAAAAGATTTTATAACGTGAATCGAGAAAAGGTATTTTAGGCAAGAATGCATGTCAATAAGTGAAAATACCGGACATCTTTTGGGGCATTTTGATACACGCATCCAACGTCCACTAATGAAGTTGTAGGCGTTTTATGCTCCAATTTATGTAGTTCCCAGGAAAATATGTTAATTGATAGTCTATAGTATAAAATTTTTTAGACTTTATGAACATTTTGAAGCGTTTTTATTCGACAAGAACGAGAGACGACGATCTACGATGCAAGATTAAATGCAAAAGTTGTGAAATGAAACCAGAAAATGATGTACATAATTTTATGAAAAGTTCAATTGAAACTGGACTTTTACTTGTATTGTTTAAAAAAAAATAGAAAATAAAGATTTCCTCCACCATTTTTCTTGAAAGTGATCTATAATTCATGCCTACCACTTAAATTTCCATCCCATTCCCATTTTAAATCTCATTTTCACCCTGAGGGATGGAAGCACATGCATCTATCTGCCTCTGTCCATTAATTCCCAATAACAAATCAATTATAATCACATTCATAATCGAATCCCCCATAATCCAGGAAAATTACAAGTGTGTCATACATGTCACTTCATGATTCATAGCTTTGTTTTTCCCATCATCATCTCATCTTAAAATATGTTCCCCGGAGCGCATTAACTTTTTTTGCAACATTGCAAAAAAAGTAAAGCTAAAGCCAAGACAAGATTAAGTAAGACTGAAGTGCATTTTTGCAATCCAAAAAATCACAATTACAATTCGTGATGATGAATAGCTTGCTACCAACCCATCATCCCACTTGCTTCAAATAAAGCCGGCGTGGTTGGGGTTGTTGCGGTTGCGAAACGTGTTTTTCCCTAAAAATAAATCAGCCCCACCCCACGCCATCAACATCAACATTGCCATAAAGCTCCGACTCCGATCATGCATCATCATCAAACAGGATCTCTTTTGATCGGAATGATCAGGTACAAATTAGCTTTTACTTGAAACCCTTAATTAAGCACTTGCAAGGAGAAAAAAAATTCCTTCGCATTCACATCCCATCCATCAAAACACAACAGCATTTAATTTTTCTACATACAAATTATTGTTTACACTGATATTTGCAATAATTATAATTTATCAATTCAATGACTGTGGTTACGTTGAAGATGAAGATGATGACGTTGGCTGGCGTTGACCAAACTCAACTCAACCCAACTCATTTGCATTTAACACCTGCAACCTGGCCTTCTTCTCTGCACGAATCCCATTTCGATTTGATACGGTGAAGTCAAAATGGAAAGTCATTGAAGCGTGCGAAAATGAAAATCGCGAAAAAAATTTTTCTTTCCATTTTGTTTTGGAGAGGCGTACAAAAACATTTAAGTTTGTGATGTTAATGACGTGGCCATATTGCAATTGCGTTCAACTCATAAGTACTTATTTGTATTCGTTTATTTTTTTGTCGTCGTGTGCGGTGCGATACTATTGGGAAAATTGTGAGGAGAAAATTCATTCATTTTTTAGAAACCTACGCGTAATCACGACTACGACTCCATGCCATGCATTTTGGATCTGAAGAGCTTGAAAACAATAATTTTCATTATGATAATATAATGCGAGAAAAAATCTATAAAAATGGCCATTTCATTTTTTTTCATTATTTTTTTCAAAATGAAATGATCTCAGGAAAAAAATTCTCAGCTGGAAATATGAATGATGGAGGGGATACCAGGAAAAAAAGGGGTTGTACATTTGTAACGTGATGTCATTTGAACATTCATTTCAGTGCATTCTTGGCTTGCCACTGACTGAATTCGTTTTTAATTTTATAATTCGTTGGGCATTCCACTCAAATTACAAAACAAGATAAATTGGTTACATGAATTCGATGATATAATTCGTGAATGTTCCCTCATTCTACGTCAAAACGCAATTTATTTTCTTGGAATCCATCAATATCCAAGCCTATGGACTCCAAATCAAGTGTGATTTTTATGATTTTAAAATGAAATTACACAATTCGCTCCTATAGCTCTTATGGAAAAATCATTTTTCGAATTTGAAAAGTGCCGAAAGCTGATCTAGTCTTTTTATGTCTTGTCCGGTCCAATCCAAAAATGAGAGGAATGCAATTAAAGAAAGAAAAAAAAAATCATTTTTATTGTTTTCTCATTTTCTTTTCATCAACTTACACAAGAACTTTAAATGAAATGAACTAGCTAGAGCCAGAGCTAATTTTTACGCAGAGAAAAGAACACAAAACAAGTTTCCTATTTTTGAGTTTCTCAAATCTTATTGATTATTTTTACGACTGTCTGCAACTGTGACTCCACTCACTTCTCAACTAGTGCAGTTAAAACAGCGATAAGGACGTAGCTGAGTAAAGGGTTAAATGCTGTTTTTTTCATCATGTTATAATGTCTTGTTGATACTGTTGTCCNTCGACTAATTAATCGACACGCTTAAATGGTAGATCATGTTTCATGTTACCCCTTCGGCCATAATACCTCCCTTCTGTCCGGCCCCAGTCCAATCTTTCCTGAAATATTTTTTTTTCAAACAAGAAAAAGTGTGAAATGTATTTTGTTTTTTATTACAATTTACAATCCGAAACGCAAGCCCACTCCACTTGACTTGAACTTCAAATCTTTTTCGTGTTTGCCCCCTGATGATAAATAGCAATTAGACAAATCCCATCTCCATTCCAGTCCAAGTCCAGTCAAATCCAATCCAGTCACAGTCGCATTTCATTTTATGGGAGATGATGATCATTGCATAACCCTCTCTTTCACGATTCAGAAATTCACAGAGGTGAAGTGTGGGCAGCTCGGTAGTGGCTTCATGTCATTTTCACTTTTCCCAAAATCCGATCATCACGCCAAGCCAATCCACTCCACTCCAGTATTTGTTTTTCCTCAAAATAAAATATAAGACGGAGAGTGAGACAAAATAATTGCAATTTTCTAAAATACGGGGTACGAGTACCAAAAAGTAATGGGATATTAATATTAATGAGTGATGATTATAGTCTTGGTGGCACAAAATGAAAGAGTTCTGAAGTGAAGGAAAAGACGAAGGTGCTTATTCCCGCTGGGCAAATGAGATAAGCTCGTCGAATCCGTGATGGAAAGATGGAATAGAATTAGAAGCACAAACGCAGTTTTACAAAAATTCTGCGTTTTTTTTCTATTGGTACTCTCCTTTTACGATCTTTTATGATTATGATTATGATTCTGCTCCTCATCCTCATGCGGGCAAAGCAAAGCAATGAAGAAGACAAAAGTGGAAATACTCTTCCATTTTTGGAGGATATTTTTGTCGAAATGGGAGAGGCATGGGATGATATGGTCGTATCTTATCCCCTCTCATTTTCATTTTCCTTTTTTCCTTTTTTTATGGAGCATAAATTTTAAAAATCTAAATCTATTGCGTTTGTTTTGTTACTGTTCATTCCAATCATGCTGGAGCTAGAATTTATTGCTAGTTCAGTAGCTTGAAGGGATTTTTGCTCAATAAAAATTAGCGAAAGTGCAATACACAAAACAACCATAACCATGACCAGATCGGACAAGACCAGACCACCGATGATGCCTGAGGTCAGGATAGGTTGCGAATTCAAAATGGTATTTTAACCTTGACCTTGAAGAAGAAAAGTTATATAATTTTTTGGAGTACCTAAAAAGTAATAACTCTTCCATTTTTGGAGGATATTTTTGTCGAAATGGGAGAGGCATGGGATGATATGGTCGTATCTTATCCCCTCTCATTTTCATTTTCCTTTTTACCTTTTTTTATGGAGCATAAATTTTAAAAAATCTAAATCTATTGCGTTTGTTTTGTTACTGTTCATTCCAATCATGCTGGAGCTAGAATTTATTGTCAGTTCAGTAGTGGCAGTAGCTTGAAGGAATTTTTGCTCAATAAAAATTAGCGAAATTGCAATACACAACACAACCATGACCAGACCAGACCACCGATGATGCCTGAGGTCAGGATAGGTTGCGAATTCAAAATGGTATTTTAACCTTGACCTTGAAGAAGAAAAGTTATATAATTTTTTGGACTACCTAAAAAGTAATGTGTCAAGTGATGCCATGTCAAAGGGAATTTAGTGCCCTCAGAAAACTAATCCAAACGAGCATTTAGAATTTAGATTTAGACATTCCAATACTTGCAGATTACAAAGTAAAGTAGAATGTGTTCTTTCTTCTCCGCGTCAATAATTCACCGACCCACACGAGAGTGAGCACAATGTGTGCAGTGGACAAACAAGAGCGATGAGTTTTTTTTCTGTCCAGAGGCAGAACTAGAAAATTTTTTAAGTGAAATAGAAAAGGAGGAGGGAGGAATTAAATCGTCTTTGTTTACATGATCTGGTAATTCTTAATGACATGTTGGGTTACATAATTTAAGCATTCTTTTAGATCATCCTCATTAACATGATCATTCTCCGTCTCATTAGCATAAATGGTTTGAGAAGAATATTCAATTCACTTATTCAACCAGTTCCAGAAGTGTCGCGTCATTCATGTTTAAAAACTGAATTAAATTGTCAATTGTCACCGTCTGTCTGTCGTCGGAGGAATTATTGCGATTGCAATTGCAACTT
>JAHZMX010005293.1:0-16494 GCA_027743895.1 Seira musarum
CCACAAAATGCCAAAAATACCTGGCAAATAAATGCTTTATAGAGCTGGAGCTATCAATAAGTATACTAGGAAGTAGTTCATTTCAGGATTTCCTTGTTCTGAATTTATGTCATGCTCCCCCACAGTACAGATTGAGACATTTCCTCTCTTTTAACTTGAAATAGGTCTTGAATGACCTTCGTGATGATGACTACATGTAATGTAACTGAGATCATAGGATTGATAAAAGGAAATAAAGTGGATTGTTTGTATTTATGACATCATTTGTCAATGGAAATCGTGGTGATGACACTAATGTTTCATGTGTAATTGTCAGTTGCATTTTTAATTCACATTTCAATGTTGACTCAACTATACCTTAGTCCGAAAAAGTATATATGGAGGCATTTATCTTAGGCTCTTGATAAGAACAGATAAGAGATCTCTGTTATCTAAGCTTTAATTTTGCAGAAAGGAATTTGAAGCAAAGCTGGCAGGCCGCCTAGACATAGACAGTCCAGATCAACGTGTCAGAATTGCAATCAGTCAATTTTTGCCGGCTTGCTCATGCTTTTTTTGTGAATAAATAGTTTTCAATGAATAAGCACGTGTGCATTAGTTCTTATTGGTCTCAAGCTGCCACTTACCATACATTTCTCTGGTCAGATATGAAAGGGAAAGCCCTTTTTATTGCTCATTTTAAAACTTAATATATTCAACGTTTTCAATTTTGACATATGTAATCTGGCTGAACTAAACAGAGAGTGTGCAAAGACAGTTTGATAAAAAGTGTTCAAATAATTTGAAAGCTAAAATCTTCAAACGTACTGCTTCCAATTTCTAATAAAACTTTTAATCCATTCCTAAAAAGTTTTTCTTGACCAGCGAATTTCAATTGAGTTTCAGAGGTGCAGTGAATTCCATAAATTGGAAACGGGTTATGAAAGGATAACAGGAGTGTCTACTTCTAAAAGTACTGCTACAAACTTTCAATACATCCGAAATTTTTAAACAGTTGATCTTCTTTTGTGGTTGCACGAGTTTCGGACAACATTTGGCATATAGGAAAAAACGCACGGGTCAGGTTATGGCCCTGAAGAGTGTTACTTTTTCTCCTACTGAGCTGAGCAAGATTATTTTTTGCCTTCGAATCTTGAAAAGCTGTTGGGATGTGATACAGTGAAAAAGCGCGCGTAACCTTTTACTGCTTACCTGTCTCTTGGTTTTAAGAAGATCCTTGGTCTTTGGTACGGTTGATTACCCCACATTTCAATAATCATCCTTTGAACCCTCACGTGTGCCTAAGGTTTTGCACCAGTTCACTTTACATGCTCTTTTGAAACTCAAATGATAATATAAAATTCATGATAGATGAATCGATGGTGAGGGAAGTGCAAGATGTTCTGTTGTTCAATGAAACTTTGATATGTATCGTGATATCGTATAGATGTATCATGAATTCTTTAAAAGGGACTTTTTTCTCTTGATCTTGATCTCCTAACGAAGCAACAGTCCTTGGGAAAGATTGTACTAGCCTGGATGATGCTGTTACGTATTTTGATGTGCTGAGTCGGACATATTGTGGATTTAACATTTATTTTGAGAATGAGCCAACTGATACGATAGAGCCCTAGTTCTAGTTCACCCAATTTATTTTCATCATCATTAGTAGATGCCACAAAACTGGATCTATTACTAGAAACGTTTTACCTAATTTTTTCTGCCCTCCTTGCATGTCTTCGGAATTAAGGGCACGAGATGTGATATTGTCTTGTTCAATTGGGCAAATCTATAGCGAAAGAGTCAGTCAGCAATAATTTTTCAAGAGTGATTTGTCTCGGAAGATTGTCGATATAATGGCACCACTATTCTCGTGTCGGGATGGATGTAAGTTTTTTTTTTCTTTGGACAAAAAAAAGTAAAACAAGAACATTAAGATGATATAATGTAATATGGAATTACTTCTTTTGTGTTTTTCAAACTTTTTGTTTGTGCTTTATGGCTTCTTCCATAGATTTTTTTGCTTACTCATGAAACAGAAAATGAACCCTAAAAAAGCTCATTCCTTTTATTTGTGTGTGGTAGTGTTGATAGCCGCGGCAGTTGTAGTAGCAGCGAAGCGATGGTGGTGGGGGAGAGAGAGATGAGTAGATTTTTTTGGAATTTGAGTTGGTTTGTTCATGATGTGATGGGATGTGTGCCTTACTTCAAGCATATTTTGATGGTTACCCTTGCTTCCTCTCTTATTTCTTAGCCTGATGCCAATGTGGTTTTTTGTAGTGGCAATAATTAGGCAGGTGCTGGTACTACTCTGTCAAGGCCCAGGTGGTGATGCGGAGGGAAGACAAAAATATATTATTGGAGTTTTCCTATTCTTATATCGTTTGCTTCTCTTTTTAGCTTTCTTTTTCTTCTTCTTATCCTGTGACGCGTCTTGCTTTCAAACTGCTGCTGCTCTTCTTTATTGAGCCAGTCATGCATGCATGTCAACTCTTATGTTTTGTATGCTCCTAGAGTACAAAAAATCATTTTTCTTTTTTTCACTGAACCAGTTTCATTTCTTAATAAATGCGTCTTACAAAGTTGATTTAAATAGGAGAAATTTCAAGTTTGCATTAAAAAATGGCAAACAGCTGATACGAGTTTCTCTGTCTTTTACTCTCTTCTTCGTTTCTACTTATTTTGTTCTCATTTTCTTTGTTTTAAAATGTCGTGATCCAGTCCGGAGAATGAGGTACATAACATTTTTTGCGAGTGGAATGAGCGAGAAAAAGAAACAAAGAATTTTGTGTGGCCATTTTTATTCATCAATCAAGAATGAAACAATTTCTCCTCTGCAGAACCGCTCATATGGCGTGTGCTCTCCCTTTTTTGCAAAAACAACCAACGTTCGCGAATATTGAACTCTAGAGAAGGTGCCTAGCAAAATAGGGATAGGTTTTATGTGTTCATTACGCCATTATCATATCGTCATCACTCGCCTTCTCCATTATTTTTGATAGAGTTGACGAACCTTAATGAATGAATTAGATAGTCGAACATGTTCTTCTTATCCGACCATTTCCCCCAGTAAAAGTCGTTGCTTTTTTGTTATGTGTTGCGAATTATGGTATTGGAGTGGAGAGTGCTAAAACTCCACCGACCGAAGAAACAAAAACAAAGTTAACTGTCATTTCTACCATTCCCGTGTATCTTCACGAACTGAAAGAGTGCTTATACAATGCCCACTACGGGTGAGGTAACATAATTTTGGTGTCAAGTCAATTCTACTACTCCACTCCCGAATTTCAATAGATGGTTATATATATTTAAAGGTAGAATCTCACTTCTTTTTGGAATATTGCAATGAGTTATGTAGATTTTAAAAGTAAATACATAGTCCAGAGGAAAATGGAATTAAGGAGGAACGAATATATGTATGTTTTATTAAAGAGCAATCCCATTCTAAGTAAGGTAAAAGCAAGTATTTATGTAATGCTTTTTAATTTTTTGGTCATACATTCCTTGAAGTAATTCAGGAAAGGGGGGTATAAAAACCGATATTTATTGCTGTTTTTGGAAAAGCAAACATTCCAGAAGCAAAAAAAAAGAATGAGGGCATATGAAGAAGGAATCGGGATGGATGGATTAATAAATCATGAATAGATTTTGAAAGCTAATATGTTCCATAATAATGTAATTTATGTGATGTGAGTAAATACATAGTCCAGAGGAAAATGGAATTAAGGAGGAACGAATATATGTATGTTTTATTAAAGAGCAATCCCATTCTAAGTAAGGTAAAAACAAGTATTTATGTAATGCTTTTTAATTTTTTGGTCATACATTCCTTGAAGTAATTCAGGAAAGGGGGATATAAAAACCGATATTTATTGCTGTTTTTGGAAAAGCAAACATTCCAGAAGCCAAAAATGAATGAGGGCATATGAAGAAGGAATCGGGATGGATGGATTAATAAATCATGAATAGATTTTGAAAGCTAATATGTTCCATAATAATGTAATTTATGTGATGCGAAACTATCCTGTGAACATGGGAATGCAAGCCGGGTGCATTTCTATATTTTGAGATGAAATGGGCATAAAATAAGCTTTTTTAAAAGAAATGAATGTAATGCTGTTGTAATATTCGAAAATATGTGTGTGCACAGAGATAACAATATATTGATATTTCTTGCCGTAAAAACTTCTTCACTTCTTTTGCTTTGCGGATCCATCCGTATCGGATATTGTGACTGTTACAGTTTTCCCCCTTTTTTCTATCCTGTTCTGAGAAACAGTGCCTACATATTTCCACATTTCAGGAGGAAACGAGAAAAGGTGCATTGAACGAGAAATAAGCATGGCATGATGTGAGTTTAAAAGGCCCGTCTAAAACTGTTCGTAACCTTTATAGATTTTAAGACTTAAAGCTTATTACTTGGGTAAGTAAGTCTACTGTCTACAAAAACTAAGGGAAAAATTAGAGGAAAAATAAGAATTAGGAAACAGCTGTTGCACAGCTACATCCACGCACTTTTTATCTTTCTCAGCAAAAAAAAAAAAATATAGAGAACTAGGGAAAATGTTTCGAGTTAACAGTTCATTCCATTGAAAAGAAGAGGAAACTTTTATTAAGACAAAAAATTATTTACTTTCCATTTTTATATTTGATACATTAACATTTTTATTTTGCTGCGGTTGCGGTGCGTAAGTATTCCATCTCAATCGTTTATTCATGGATTGGAATAATAAATTCCAGGAAGGGAAATGCATAAAAAATGCTGTTTGAGGGAAGGAAAACGTAGGCTTTGACCGGCTTCCTGTAAATCTTGATGATCTGTGTAAATGCACATAGGGAAGGGAAGCGTAATGTCTCCTCTGCTGTCTTCTCGGTTTTCCTTAATTTTACTCAAGAGTCGATCTCATCAGTCAGTGAACATAACATGGGATGGATGGAATTTGAAGTATCTGGATATTTAAATATTTAATACAGTTCGAACATGGCGCTCATATCTCCATTCGTGTTCTTTGACTTTCACAACGAGAGCTAAATTCGACAAACTGTATGTACCGTACAACCTTTCACAATCAGATTGTGTTTTATTGATTGACTTCATTGTTCATGCAAAAATAAGTACAATGGTTCAGGGGCGTCTTTGCGATTGCTCTTTTCCTTCAGCAATACAAATAAATGGAATGGAGGAATATTACTTAGGCCCTTGTAAAATAGATTCGCGCATCATTTACTACAACAGAATGTTTAAGTATGAAAGCAGAGCGAGTAGAAGTTGGAAGGAGTCATTCGAGAAGAGAAATAAAAGAAACACATGGACTGAACAAAAAATCCTATTGTCGAGATGAAGATCAGTTAATAATAGATGAAGTTGAAGAATAGCCATAAAGACAAATGTTGTTGATGCTGGATTTGGATTGGGAGGCACTTAATTAATCGGAGTTATTTCGGCTCCTGCCCGACAAGACCAAGAGCACACTACAAATGATTGTTTTAATCTGCCTCCGCTCTCTTCAACTACTTTTCCTGTACGAGGAAATAAGACACATGTGTGTGTATTCTGTACAATAAAAGCGAGCATTGTTGTTCTATGATATTCTGTAGGGGTTAAAGGAGCACTTGGATATCTGAAGTAGATTAGATCGCGTAATTCTTTTACGTTTCTTCTTCATCTGTTCTCCACTCTTCCTCCATTCCACTGCTAACTAGATTGATGAAGGAGGTAAAATGCAGCGTAAAAAAGAAATTGTTTTTATAGACTCTGTGTTTTATTGAGATACCGAAAGCGAAGTCTGCCTCTCTCGTCATCTAAAAGGTTCGATCAAAACATAGGGTCTTTCCTTGTCGTCATAATAATCATCATGATCATCAGAACAAGAACACGAGTCCTTTAAACGGGGTTGGAGTAGGAGAGGGAGGGAGGCTTACCTGCTGCTGCACTTTTTTTCTGGAAGTAATCAAGGGGAAAGAAAAAAATCCCAATGCCAACAAGGAATCTTTTTTATATTAGTAGAATCTTCCGTATACGCATATATTTGTAGCGTTTTATGGTTGAAAAAGAAGACTTTGAAGAGTAAAAGGCGAAATAAACTATCGAGTATATTTTTAAAATGTGGTTGATGGAAGTGTGGCAAGGGCAGGCAGGCAGACAGTGGGTCAAGCCAGGTGCTCAGGTTCACTCTTATTGAGTGAAGAGAACAGGCGGTTATGACTATCATCTTCTTGTACCATTTTCATATAATATAACTTTGATAATAATAGTGAAATGGTGATGATGACGAAGAAAAAAGTGTATTTTCTTACCTTAATTCTTTTCTATATACTTTTGTAAATTTTTTTGTGAGCATTCTCCATTTCGTGTCGGCCAGAGGATGCCATGAAACGATATTCTAGGACTTATTTGGATTCTTCTTTTTTTCATTCGTTCGTGATCTGTGGCATGTGGCTCCTGTTTAAAGCGGTAGCTGTGTGTGTGCGTACGAAGTAGAAAGCACGCATTAAAGTTCACTCATCCCAGTTTTGTGTGGCATTTTTATATGTATCTTTCAATCCTTCTTATTATCCAACATTTTTTCTTTCAGATCTTTATTTAGGGTTCTTTTTTAGAAAAAGAAAATCTTGTTTGTGCCCTTGCATTCATCCAGTTATTTTATTGGCGGTGTGGTGTATGTAATGTTGATGTTTTACTTTCAAGAAGGGAATTTTTTCCTTCAACTTGCTACCCCGTCCGAAATAGAAAATGTACTTCTTCTTGGTCACCACACATGGCTCGTGCCCTTTACCTGTGGATGTAAAAGTATCTTAAGGATTCTTAACTGAATTTTCTTTATACCATGTTCATGATTACACATTATAGCTGTATCGTACCTTGAGGGTAGAAAGGAATTTATAAATGTGATCAGCGATTTGTGGCGAGCTTTTGTAAGAAACATTGGAATCCAGTATAATATGGAAGGTCTTGAGTGATTACTTTCTCATCAAATTAGAACAGTATGATACCTTTTCAATATTTAATTTCCCTCTAGTTGGCCACTCCGCAGGCTGTCCGTTTTAGGTATTCCTTATTTTTTTACCACGTAATATTATACGTGTATATAATTCTGCGTAAACAGTTAAAAAGTCAGCGTGCAACGTCCTTACTCCCTACTTTATATAACGTCCTTTCCTACGCAAAAGTAATACATAATGTTGTTTTGTCTGGATTATCACGCATTGCATTGTTGTATTCCTAAAGGCCGATTTGCATTCTTAATTTAAAAAGGTTTTTGGCATTTTATCGATTGAAGAATTAGGGAACCTTACATTATGAAAGCTACGGATATGGTAGACATGCAAACACCATTTCCCCAATGATAGAAAGGGCAAAACATTTTCAAAACTACCCAGAATTGCGTCAATAATGGAAAATTAATTAGAATCATTGGCCGACAGAAACTGTTTACTACTACCTACCTGAATGAAATTTCAGCGTTTAGTTTACGTGGCATTGTTATCCAATACTGGAAACCTACCGATGGTGGCGGTATAAGTAAGTATTCGATTACCTAAGAACGATATCATCACAACATGTTTCTCTTTTCAAACAATAACAATAAAAGCAAAAGGCGAGGGAGAAACTAAAGTAATAATCGTAGATTTTGGGGCAAAACTTGGAATTCTGATGAGTATTACCGAACTTGTTTTTTTTCTTCCCTGCAAATGTATCATGAACAAAGTAAACGAGCTTATTCGTTCTCTCTGAAGCGTAGGTAAAAGTATTAATTCCATCTATAATTCAAGTTGATTTGTTCATTCCATGAGAGAGCCAAGAGGTGAATAGATGGTGATGGTTATGCGTTGTCAGTTGTTATTATTAGCTTTGACGTGATCTGAAAGTGATATGATGATACTTTATGGAAAATGGAGAACAATACAGCACAAAAAAAAACTAGATTTTTTTTGGATGCAGGGTCGGAATCAAGAAAAGCATTTTTGTTGAAAAAAAGCATACTGTTTACATCATTTTCTCTTCTTAAAAAGGTGAGTGATATGATGGAAATTGTAGCATGATAGTGGAAATGTTTTTGATAAAATAGGCCATTTGTGGGATAAAAGGCTTGCTCACTCCTCTGCAGTTCTTCTTTTATTCCTTTTATTTCATTAAATGTGTAACCGAGGATTAGAATGATGTCAATCATCAGAGAAAAATAATAAATAGGTTTAACTTAACCTGGGATTGCTCTGAATCATGGTTTTTCGGCTCCGTAAAGAACATCCTTTTCATTCTCGCTTCGGGAAATATTGCAAGGGTGGTGGCGGTATGATGGTTGGGTTGTGCACATTATTTGAAAAAAGCAGCAGGAAATCAAAAGAGTCACAAGAAAACTTCATTTTTAAAGGGAAGAAAAGGAAGATCAAGCGGTTTTCTGCCTACTTAACTATTCATTTATGAGAGTATAAATAAAAGGGCAAAATGTAATAATGGCTTTTCTCTCTTTCTTCCTTGATGTCATAGAGTATTAAAACGGATTTAAAATCTCGGGAAAAAACGTTTTCATATTTTTGGGTGCCTTCTTCCTCTTTGAGGTTCAAGTGGAAACAATATTTTTCAGCTGGAGTAGTTTTTACCCCCATCGAGATGCGAGGATGAGCAGAATGAAAAAAGTAAATTAAGAGCAGACAACACTCTTCTTCTCGCCAACGCACGCATTGCAGAAACATATCCCCTTTAATAATATGCGTAAAATATTCTTAAACCTTTCCAAGCTATTGTTCCTCTTCCTTGAAAATATTTTAATTTAGGATAATAAGAGCTTATATTATGGAGGCACACGGCAGTAGGTAACCCGATAAACTCTTTTTTCCTCGCGTGTTAGTGAGCCGATCGGATTACAGAGAAAGAAATGATGGCCATCATATTTTCTCTCTGGATTTTCTCTAACGGCTCTCTTTATTCAATGAAGATTATGAGGAAAAAAGATATGAGTGAGATGTGAGTCCAAAAAAAAAAGTTTCTGAATGAACACAGTGGCTTACTATAACCTCCTACTTTACTTACAATTTGGTATGACTTTGTTCCACTCTTTGCAAAGTGATGTCCATGATATTGATGCACGCGTGTTAAAATGTCCAGTCCAGCACTTTATTTTAGCCGGTTTGTCTGTCCTATCCACCTCTAGGTCAACAACATGCAGTGCATACAGAACAGTAAAACGGAGTTTTAAAATGTGAGCGACAGATTGTTTGTAGACGAAAAAGTGAATAATACAGGCCCTCTTAATCTAATCTCACTGATTGTTGTTGCTCTCTTGTTGAAAATCGGGATGAGGAAGAAGTGCAAGACTTGCAAGAGTACTTGTAGAAAAAACTTAAAAATCGTCTTTTAGAACTGCCTGTTGTAAACATCTTTTGCTTTTGGCATTTTTTGTTTGATATTGGAAACAATATCCCTACTACATCTATTTTTCATCTGCTCTTGAATCACCTCATAGAAAAGAATTTTTGAGACGTTTTAGTGCATGTGTGGCACATGCCATCTGCTCTCAAGTGTCCTGAGGGTGCAACAACTTTTATTTCAGAACGAATCCACCACTATTTGGTCAAGCAGGCGTTGAATTGTACTTGGCACACCAGAAAATCTGCTTTGTCTTTTCGGGATTCTCCATAACTAAATCACTTAATGTCGAACCCCTATAAGTAACCTTTCTCCTCGCTTTTTTCACATGTCATCTCTCATAAAAACGTTCGGAAGAAGGAAGTTGTTAGCCCACTATGTATGTTTTGTTTGACTAATGGGTTTATGTGTGTCTTCCGTCACTCTAGGTTGTGGCCTGTGCCGCATTATGATGATTTCGACATGCTTGTTAGTGAACCACTTAAAGGGTATTTTTTCTGTATGATTGGTTTATTACTTATAAGAAAAAAATCAAAACGGGTGAACCAGTTCTCGGTTGTGTCCGGTGTAATATATTACGCGGTTGACTTTACTTTGTTGGTCCATACCGAACATGTTTCCCCGAAAAGAAATCTGGAATGACGGAAGTTGTTTCTCAGTCAGATGGAACCAATCCAGGAGGAGGAATAAGTAGGGCACAAAGGGTCAAAGAATATCTTCCTCCAAGAAACTGACCAAATGGTCAGCAGCCGCGTAGCAAAGCTCGTGCCTAGCTGGTCTGCAAATGTTTGATCTTCTCTTATGTGGCCACATGATCATATCAACTTTTTCCTCGGCTGTGGCACAGATTGCTCTCGTTGTTTTGTGAAATCTATAAATAGTCCATTTTCTAAATCTTCAGAGACATTTTCAGATCATTTGTGGAGTCCAAAGAAAAGACAAATGGTCGGATGTCGTATCAGCTTTCATAAAGTTTACTTTTTTGCTTCATTTTTTTTGTTCTGTCTCCTCCTTCTAGGAAGAAGGCACATTATCATTTCAATGAAAAAATCTCCGTGGCAGATGGATTTCATGTTGACAATTTTTTTAATTTACCATACATAATTTTATTCATAGAGCCATTTTAAAATATGAACCTGAATGTTATGCTATAATATAACGCATAATATAGAATATACGGCTATGTAGAATAGAACTATTTTGGGGTTAAATTATAATTACACAAAAAAAATCATGAAGAGGTTGGACTTGGGTAAGGTGTCGTAAATACGTACATAGATAATCATAATTGCCACTGCATAATAAGTCTAATGTCCCTTTCTTATTATTGCTTAAAATGAGCCAACTGGAAAGGTTCAGCCAATTTATTATGATCCCCATAAATATTTCCATTTTCAATTCCCCCAAAAACGAAGGGAAAAATTGTCGCTATTTTCCATAATCCACAAGAGAATTGTGATTATTAGGGAAAGAAGGAATAAACAAAATTCTGGGCAGAAGGCAGTCTTCTTCCATTCAATGAGACACTCCAAAAGGAAAAGGCGCTCAAATTATAGGAATTCCATTCCGTTTTCCAAATAATAATACAAACACCATTGAGGGAACAATAGAAAACTTTTTGGCTTTTGTGTTTACTCGAGATAAACATGAGCCCATAAGTCTTCTGTTGTTGTTATGTGAGGAGAATAAACTTGTTTCATCTTTTTCTTTCTCAATGAAAAAAAATACATGGAAAATGGTGGTGGTGGTAGGTTAGAGTCAACAATTCATAAAAGATTCTTTCCTCTTAATCCGACAAATCGTATGCAGAGCATGTTCGTCTCTGTTCCCTTCTTCCTTAATTCATTCATACAATTCCAATGTCCAAAAAAATCCAATTCACTTGCGATGGGAAAAGGGATTCAAAGGTAGAAAGTTGTTTCGGAGATGTCGGTAAGACCAAGATCGTCACAGTCATGAATGAAGGATTTGGTGGAGGTGTACAACATGGAAAATTCTTTGATCTTGGATAAAGGCGCACGATAACAATCTTATGCATGCCATTTCTCCTGATGGGAGACTTTATGTCAACTTCTTATTAGGATTGAGTTAGCTAACTGGATATTAATAATTTGCCTTTTACACGTAGGCAATATGTCAAAATCCAAGTGTTATTTTAGTGGTACTTTGAAGAAAAAAATTATGTTTTTGTTACAAGATGAAGAAACGTTTTTACAAGGATGCGTAAAAGGATGGTGTTATAATGACTGTTAAGGGTCGAAGTGAGAGAGGATTAGAAGGGTCAGGTATTTTTTTCCTTGGCAGAGGAAATAAGCATAATTCATCTTTTTGAAATAGAAGAGTGTCAGTAAGTTAAGCCAAGGTTGAGAGTTTAAGTCTCGGTTTGTCTTCTTACGCTTAAATCCACGAAATAAATTGTTAGCTTATCTATTTATTACTCCAAAATTCCATTTACTTACTTACTCTTTGTGAAGTAAATTGACACTGTCTTGTCTACCTATAAAGCGGCTCATTCTAATCTAAAGAAGCAAAAACGTGCCTTTAAAACCATGTATGTACTGAGATACCTGCTTTGGAATGGATAAGTATTTAAGCAAAGAATTTTTTTTATGGAATTTTTGGAAAGATAATTATCGACTGAGCTATATTTTCCGAACCCGCATCTATTTTAGATTTGTTTAGGTAGGCAAAGGTCTTTGTAATGATTTTTCGGGGAAGAAAGTGGGTGGATCCCACCCATCATGCGACGGTTATATATGGTGACCCAGAAAATTAGGTTTTCTGAATCACTACACCATGCATATGCAACTTAAACCTTGAAATGCTATTAATTGAGGTACATTGATTTACTTGATTGGTTTTTTGGGAATTTCATCATGCATTTTAAATTAGAAGGTTTGTGAGATTTTTTTGTGTACTAAAATTAATTGTTTTTTTCTCTCTATTTTAGGTGTGCAGAAGGCTATATGGGGCAGAGGTGTGAATTCAAAGACTTGGATGGCTCTTATTTGCGTAAGTCATGTCTCATTTTAACTTAGCTTCCGAGCATGTACTTCAATTAAAGAAACCATAATCGGTTTATAACGTCTTTCGATCAATTACTTGCTTGAACTACACTAAATTTTGTCAAGTTTGACACATTTTTCCACAAAATCGCATTTGCTTTTTTGGCGATTAACTATTTTGGATTTGCTTCGTACAAAAATGGCAAAAGAAAGTATTCGACCGGGCTTTGGTGAACAATATAAGTACATACTTTGTCAGAAATGTCCTTTGTTAGTACTCCCCCTCCTACTGGTTTTCTCCTCCTTCTCCTGGATTTGATACAAACCTCTATATTTCCTCCTTCAGTGGATTACTACTCTTTTAGCCAGATTAGATCTGTCGGGAGAAAATAATGTGCGTTACATTTTTCTCCTTGAATTTTTTATGCAATAATATTCCTCTTGTAGGTTCCAACAATGTATTGTAGACGTACACTTATAGCTTCCGGGTTCTTCGCTGCCAGCATAAATATATTAATTTCATGTTTTTTTCCGCCTGCCTTTGACTCCCATGGTTTGCCTCGCAAAATTTTTGTTTATTGTGACTTTGATATTAAAATGCTTGCTTTTAGGTTCTTTAGAAATGTAAAAGGGCAAATTATCGACGTTTTAACGCTTTGATAGATACTTCTCATACTCTTAAATGGTTCTTTGTCTGGAAAACAAACTTATTTTTCTTCAAGATATTGAGCTCCAAGATGCAAAAAACGTTTTTTTTTTATTTTCTGGTTTCTTGTTGAAGATGGAATCCAAATATATCATTCACAACCACTCATGTGAAAAATTCAAAACCAAAAAAAATAATACCATAACCTTTTGTTTTTTTTTGTTGCAAAAATTATTTAATTTTTCCTCCCTCGTAACATGACTTTTTATTTTAGATATAATATGATGAATATGAGCTTGCCGATTGCCGACGTACTTTCAAGGAAAATAAAGTTTGTTTGTCTAGTTCGAATGTCCAAATACATTCATATTTTAATCATTTCTGTCTGAAAGGCTTACGCTTTCTTCTCATTTTGCACATTTATGTCAATAAAAAAACTTTCCTTGATCAAAAAGGCCTACTGCTGTTTTTTGTTTTTCTGAAAAAAAGTGATTTTTTGAAAGAAAAACAATAATAAATTCAGTATAACCGTATGCAATATGTAACATAAATACACAGTCACAAACATTGGCTGGAAAAGAAAAGGATTACCAAATAAAGTTCCTATACCTTTGAGGCTCTAATGGTGTTTGTATTTGGATAATAATTTTTTTGTTTGTCTTTCTTTTGTAGCATCAAAACAACGAGCTATGCTTGAGCAGGCCGGCCTGACGTCTGGCGCAGCCATCATTGTCGTTATCGTGGTCATCGTCTGTTTCTACCTGTACGTTCGTTCAAGGAGAAAATTTGAAATTAGGTAGGTTCTCAACAAAAAATTCTTTTCACTTTTTAATCCTATAAGGAAGAGTGAAGTAGCGTAAGGCGATCATAAAAATTCATGTTTTTAACTGAGAAATCCCCCCGAAGAATAATATATGGCTTCGTATTAATGATTGTCTCGTCTCGTCATCATCATTTTCATGATGATATAGACATTTTAACAATGATCATGAATTACATTTTCCCTAGTGAAAATTCATGCATAAAGAATGTTTTTTTTTCTTTAAAGGGAGTACATACGTGCCGACGACAAGGCATCGTGTGTATTCTGCAGAGATTAAGATTTCTTGTCTCTGTTAACTCCTGCAGTCAATCATGGTTCGAGGATGAAAGATAAATAGAATAGGATTATTTGGTCGTAAAAATTCTCTCTTTTTTGTTTGGGCTAGTCATATTACTTTTTTAGAGTATATTTTTAAAATTGTTTACTTACTAGTTTTCCTTTCCCTTACTTTTTTCACGATCTTTTTCCCTGAAGATTTTATTAGGATATTTAGTTAGCCGAAATATTTTGTATCGTTTCAATTCTTTTTTATGAATACGTTTTACATGACATGATTATTATCATGAGGTGATGTTTACGAATGATGGTTTTCAAGAAAGTAAATAGTATTAAGTCTCTCCTTTTCCCATGAGGTTTTTAATGACCGGTTTTATTTTTTGTTTTCTTTTATGAATAGTCGTACGTCAAGAGATGTAACGGATGGAATGGAGTCGTACGAATTTGAAAATGAGAGAAGGCCTTTCTCTGGCTACTACTACCCCAGTCCCCTTAGTTTAAGTCATAATCATAACCATCCAGATCAGCAGAGTTTTCATAGTCCCACCAGTAACACACCTACATCTACCCCCACCTCGCCGACGACATATCAACAAACAACAACTCATTCGAGACAGCAAAAGCATCATCAGCTTCCTGTAAGTCCAATATTAAAATGAATGAATGAAGTCTGTGAATATCAATGGGAAGTTTGTTGTAAAAATTGAGGAATTAAAACAAATCTCATTTTTATTATTTCCTTCAGGTCTCTAATAAAGAACGCCTTCATGGGTCACAGCCATCACAGGAAGGTGCATTAGTACCTCTTAATCCCACCCCAATATCACCGGCATACCCCAAGCACACGCACGCATCACCGGACTCACCGACATCACCTTAATAATAAAAGCCATGGTTAATGACGTTTTTAAGATCAAACTGCCCAGACCTTTACACGCTTAACCATGCTAATAATAAACAATCGAAAAAGCGGATCTGCATCAAGTCTTGCAGTTTACTTTGCAATGCACATATTACATTGGCAGGGTAAAGGCGACAAAAGAAAAACAGTTCTCAATTTTCCTGATCCAATCTCTCCTAATCAAACTCGATGATGAGTGGAAAGTACAGCAACGTTTACAAAAGCATACATCGAAATCAAGCAAATCACTCCATCCATTTTATGCAACTTTAAACAATCTCCATTTGCCTTTTAAAATTGATCGTGTCTAAATTTAAGGATAATCAGATTGAAGTTCTTACAGAAAGAATTGATTAAAGAAGGCTGGTCCTTCCCTTATTATTCGAGATAAACCTCAGACATTTTCCTAAAAGGTTTTTAATCTTCAAAATAATTATAATGGTCAAATTCTGGGCAAGTTATAATCAGATAAGGTCAATGTGTGATTACGACTTAAACAAAACATGATTGCATGGTGGTTTTTATAAATCGAAGGTTTAGGACTGAAGGCGGTGATTTCTTTGAACTTTAATAGTTAGAAAGTAATTTCTAGCAATGTTGCGAAGATAATATAGGCTAACTTGACTGATGACTTATGAAAGTCTAAGGCACTAAAATATTAATGACATGAGGAATAGCTAGAGCATAGCATTTTTGAAGCAGCTCAATTCTAGTTCATTTACTATTTAGTAGTTATCTCAAATTCATCACGATTATTATATAATCTGCAGAAAAGGTCACCAAATACATTTCATACATTTTTAGAGTAAAGGAAATAATCAATACTAGAAATAGTATCTTGGTTCTGGATTTGCTGGATGGGTGGGTAGTGGGTGCAGACTTATTCGCGAAAGGTTATAGCTGTTGGGTATTAATTTAGCAAGTTACAGATTAAGAAAGTGCTCAAAAAGCCATATATAAATAACTTATCAAAAGAGATAATTTTAAGTTTCGATCCATGATTTGTGACTTTGCAGCAGCAAGTGCTTTTGAAACTGATGAATGCGTCTGAAATACTTACAATGCAATTTTGCATTCCCAACATTTATAAAAGTGGTTCCTCTTGGAAAGACTATAACTTTTAATTTGACTTTTCGAATTTATTTATTAACATTTAATTTTAGTAAAGCGCCAAACAGCACCAATATACTTACATCTTGAGGTTTTCTAGAACTATCATTTTCCTGACGTTTTCTTACAGAGTAATTTAATTAATATCTCCGTTAAAAATCTCTACTATTCGTTCGAGAATTTAATTTATTCCTTCACATTTATTGGCATTTCTATTAAAAATTCTAAACTAAATTTCAATTTCAAGCATACAAGTTGTTGTTCGTTGTTATTTTGATGAATGATCATTGTGATTATTATTTGTGTTGATTCTGTATTAATCCGATGAGGCAATATTACCGTTACTCTTAAATTAGCTTTGCATATTTATTAATAAATTAAAGTAGG
>JAHZMX010005294.1:0-18933 GCA_027743895.1 Seira musarum
ACAGCAGAGGAAAGGGGAGATGATTGCAGCTGTAGGATTGTCAACACTGCTTCAATTTATCATTTTGCAGGAAGTTTGGATTTTGATGATTTGGAAAAGAAGTGAGATTAATAATGAACCTTACTAATTGAAATGATAGCCATTTGATAAAACGACCTCTTTTGCAAACCTTAATTCCTTATTCAGGTCGGTCTACTCTTCCCCCAAATGTTACTTTGACTCGAAGTTGTGTCAAGTCCTCTTCACAAAACAACTTGAGAAACGCCTTCAAAAGGAGAAAGCTAACATTCACGTTTTTGCTGTACATCCAGGCGTGATTCCATCCGATTTGACAAGAAATGCTGGCGTGGTCCATAAAACATTTGCGTTTCTAATGACGCCATTTTTGCCTGTAAAAAATTCTGTTCGAAATATTTCTTTTATGATTTTTAAAGGCATTTTTATCGCAATTTTATAACTTTTTGCCTTTCCCCCAGAATTTAGCGAACGGAGCTGATGCGGTGATATATTCGGCCCTCTCGAGTAATTTAGAGGAGAAAGGAGGATCATACTTGGAGGCAATGAAACTTTCAGTCCCTAAATCTGATGCGTTCAATGAAGTTTTACAGGAGCATCTCTGGCGTAGGTCTGAATTCCTAGTAAAAGATTTTTGTAATTGATATTGATCGTGCTTCTTTTGTACATTTTAAATTGCTTATCATCTTGAAAGTCAATTTTAGTGAACAAGATAAATTTTGAACGGAATAAAAATGTTACCATTGAATACGTAGCTGAAAGCTGAGTAATCAGCGGAGTATTGATTTCGAAGTGTTCGTGTGGCTGTAGTCTGTGGATACATTGACAACTTTTGAAAAAGGGTCACCGATTCCGATAAAATTTTCGAGTATTTTAATTGATGGTCTACGGTAGGAGACCGTTGGAACTTTAAAAAAAATGAAACTATAATATGCCTTGTCATAGTAAATTCGATTATTCTTAAAACCAAATAAGATTTTCGAATTTTGAACTATTTTAATCGTCACCGGCATTTGGCGGCTCAAACGGTTTTCTCGGAACATTGCTTGTGTTACTTTTCATTCGAAGAGTATCTACAAACTATTTTCAAAAAGTATTTTCATGCATGTATCACGTCCTGACATTCATGTAAATCATCCAAAAACCTGCTTTCCTCGATCTCATTTTATGACGATGGTTTACTATAGCCACGCTAAATCCAGTCCAGTGAAAAAGGAAAGCTCAGGTTGCGTTTAATTTTCAGGTCATAATGATGTTGATCGTGTGACTGACTGTGACGGACAAAGCCATGCCAAAAATGATAAAGCAAATGCAAAAGGAATGACATGCGGTTTTCTTTTTGCTTTTGGTTAGGCTTGGTCAAATGTGTTTATGATATGGACTGTCTTGTTATAACGAAACCTAAATGGACTTTTCCTTACCCCTGCAGCCACCTACTTTATTAGCCATTTCAAAGTGAAACATGAAATACTTTTAATTCTCTTCTCATTACATCGCGGAGTTCCTAATAATTTGCTATTCTCTTCACGCATGTACTAATTACTCGTACTCAATAAAAAATAAAGCGTTTCACAATGGAACTCATTGACTAATAAAATAACGCGGTAGCCATGAAGCAGTTAAATAAAGTCAGATTTGTTTCCCCTGATAATGTAGGAACAGATTTTCTCTCGTAAATGGAGCATTCCCGAAAAGAAATGACAATACAGACTCAATTATTATTTTTGGCAGTTTTTGCCGCATAGTATTCATTTTTGATAATTAACAAATTGGACAAGTCGTGCTTTAAAAATCGACAGCGCCCATATCGGATTGAAAGAAAGGGGGATATGCATTATTAGGCATCAGGGGAAATAAACCTTATTTATCTTTTCCCTTTTGCTTTCGTTCCCACGTCTTACCAACTGACAAAAATGACGAGTATTGTTAAATTGCAAAACTTTAAAAAAGAACATTGCCAATCTAATTGAGTCAACGTGAAACTCTATTAGAGCAAATATTGTACTGTGTGCGAAATTTCCGTCCCATGCTTACAATGTATTTATGTGTCACTGAATTGACTGACATCTCAAATATGATGCACAATTACTTATTCATTCCCACTGTGCATGCTTTCCTGGAAAGCAAGTTCTTTTTGAATGGAAGAAGCAGTTCACCGATATTTTCCCTCTTCCCCTTTTATACGCAGGTTAAATTGAATTCAACCCTTCTGAAATGATCAAGGTCGTCTACGAACTTAGTATTTACCAACGTGTTTATGTCTCAAATGTAATGAACACATAAATTCGAGCGTAGCATATTGAGATAATAAAAAAATATAACTACAATACTTACGCGAGTAGTAGGTGCAAACGATTCCCATAATATCGAATATCAATTGTTTCTGGAGATACAGACATGACCTGTGAATAAAAATGAGTTTCTGTCTTTCCGGACAGGAGTGGGCAGTGGGTTTTAATGGGTGGGTAATAACAAGAAAGAACTGGTTAAAAACGGGTTTCATCTCTGAGTGAAAAAGGTTTTAAACATAAAACGGGCAAAAATAGTTTGAGATAAAGATAGATAAAAATGAGTTGAAATCTAAGTAAATAAAAATTGCTTGAAATCAAAATTGAGAAAAATGGGTTGAAATCATAGTAGAGGAAAATGAGCGAAAATGGTAAAAGCAGTTAAAGAAATGTTTTTACACCCTCTAAACCCATACATGGCTAAATCGTTAAACCCGGAGTGATATCCATCTCTGCTGGAACACCTAGGCACGAATATAAGTGATCCAAGGAAGTTGGACAGAGTTAGGGAACATGGTGTAAAATTCCTAAAAAAAATGCATGAAATTGACAATGTAAATTGTACATTATACGTACATACTCTTACACACAATAGTACTTCTTGTTAGTATTTTTTGAAAAGTTTTTCTTAGCTTTGGATGCGGGTAATGCTCAATAAAAATGAACGGATGTACTTCATGTTTTTAATGTATTTTGTTTCTTCAATTCAGCTTGTATTACGTATTACGTACGAATTATTATTAAAAAACTATATGTGCTTTCACCTTTCTCACTTTCCTTCTTCCTATTCGATCGCCGGAGAAAAAGACGCTTGTCTTAAGATTAGTCATCCTTGTTCTACTTGAGCTTCCCTGCATTTTTGGGTTGGGATCAGAGGAGATAGAAGATTCCTTAAGATATAATTGCCAATTCTAAAAATCTAATTTAAAATTGTATTGTCTGAATAAATTCGAAAAGTTTAAAGATTTATTTCAATTCATTTTTTTCAATCAACGTGTCATTTTATAAATTGTTTTGTCTTCTGCACTTCACAAGAAATAATTTAGAGTATTGATAATTGAGTGAATTAAAAACACATATACTTACCATTAAAACTAGTGATTGGCGTATTTATAAAAATTAAAGTAATTGTACAAATTACATGTGGTGAAATCAGAGAAGTAATTTATTTAAAAAAAAAGTGCCAGGTTAATTAGCAACTTTCACTTTCGAAGATTTCTTTGAGTTTTTGGGAATTAAAGAACTTTTTTTATTGGGAAGGGATAGAATTCAGGTTAGAAGGTGAGTCAAGAAAAGAAAAGGAAGGGTGGGGCGAAGTGAGAAAATTTTTTAAAGATCGCTGTGAGCGAATCGATTGATGTTGCAAATCAGAGTTTAAGCGTAATTGAGCGCTGAAAAGGAACAAACAATTGAGTGCGCTAATTACTGTATAATTTTGATTTTTTTTCAAAAGGTGAAGGTAGAGTTCGAATTAAATTGAGTAGTTCGCAACGTTTACCAACTGAGTAAATATTGGAAGAAAGGTAAGAAAATTTTTGTTTTTACAATAATTAAACTCCCGAGATTCATATTTCTCTTTATTTATGTTTTAAATTTCCATGATTAGCTGATTAGATCACATACAAATTTCCGCTTCCGCTATTTAATGAGTGCCCGTTTCAATGAAGAAAAAAAATCATTTTGACGCTCACAATTGTCAGATCTTAATGGAGCTTGACATAACTAGCAATAAGAGTTTGTTAAAGTTTTAATAATGGAATTTCAAACTTATTGACGTTTATGGCCTTTGACGACGTTGTCATCGGTGCCGTTAAAATAAATAAATTGTTATGTCGGAGAATGGAATGACGCATTTGTTTTTCCTAATTTTTGAAATATTGCCAAGGGCTTGCAACCTTTGACTTTTCAACGTTTTTCTCCATGTGATAGATTATGGATTTCAAAATTGCGATGGTGAAAAAATGTTTTCATTGCCATTGACACGTGTGCCCACGAAGTAACGTTACTTGCTCATGATCAAATGATGACGCACTACCTATAAAAATCCAGAAAGATTTTTTAAAAAATCATGAGAGATTCCTGATTGATTTCAAACTGTATTGAGTGTCTTAAGCAACAAAGTCTGAAATTTAAAATATCTATGTTACCAATGCATAGATGAAGAGAGTACCAAAAAAGGAAGCTTGGGTGAAGAAGCAGAGGGATCGTAAACCTCGTGACATGCAAGCGAATGGAAATGCCTCCACCGCCACACCCTCTGAGCCAAACTTGGATGATATTTTCGTGATACATGGTCGTCCCAGATCCCCATATCAACGGCGGGACTCAAACCCTGGACCTAGTACCGTGATTCAAGTCGCCCCAGTACGACGTTTTTCGAGTTCTCCAAGCTCAGAGTCAAGCCTGGAGGAGCTTGAGATGGTTGAACTGCCACCGTCGCAAGATAGTCATGATTCTGGAGAGCCAACAGCAAATCCTGTCGCTGGAGGATTAGCTAATGGTAACTCTGGGGTTGCCATTCAAATTGAAGAGCCAAACGTGTTGCCTGAGGATGAGAGAAGGGTGCCGTCTACTGCTTTCTGGAATCAAGTCTTTCTGGTGATGATGCTTAGAATTTTCTATAATCTCTGCATGATCCCTTATGATGTTGAACGAAGAGTCCAAGGAAAAGCTGATGGTCTAAGGCAGAAAATCCAAAAGGTATGTGTAATTTCGTTTTATAATTAATTACAGCGATAATGAATTAGCTGAAAAGGGTTAACAGCGAAAGAGTTTTCCCAGAATACTGCTTTATTATCTGCCAAGTTCTACAAGCTGTCAAAGAAAATAGCTCCTTGCATTTGAACGGACAAAATTCTGCGCATGAAAGGCATTGCAGCATGTTTGCATGGAAAGCGTTTGAAGAGACCTTTCGAATGAAATGTCAAACACCATGTTCCATAAATACAATTGTCATAGTCATGTCATTGTTATGCACATTTACTTTTCAAGTGAATTCGCTTTTACAAGAATGAGTTTTATCTTATTGTTAAGATGTGATGTTGATAATAGATGAATGATGCGAAGGTGGTTTCGTATGACTTTATGTGAGTATATGCTTTGGCGGGGATAGCCAAAGACATGGGGCGAGAAATATTGGATAGATTTGGAAACATGCGGGGGGTCTCAGCTCCATGGTTATGAGGCGTTAGCCCCACTCCGTGCAGACGGAGACGTTACTATCATATACCCAGTAGGAGGCAAAGGAATTGGACAGTTATTTGTAATTGATTATCTCGTGTACAGGTGATCTGACCAAGATAACTTATATATCATCTGATAGAGCAGGTTTCAGAGTACCTTTTGACATAATTGGTGATTACATGATTATCATGTATATAAAATGAATTGACTTGAAAGAAACCGTGCGGTCATTCTGCTCTATTGGTTCTCGAGAAAGCTTCCGGGCGAGATTTTCAACACTGAAAAGAAAAATGATATCAATCAGAAAACAATATGTAACACAGTAAAATGGTACCAGAAGCTTTGAAGTGTGGAAAAACATAAAATTCCTTACCGTCCGAGTCCTGTCAGAACGCTAGCAACGGTGAAAGTGCTTCGAGAACGGATTTGTCGAAATCCATGTCGCAGCCAGAAGAAGTTGGCCATTCAAGTCGGGACGACAAGGCACACCATTGCCAAAGCTTTAAAACAGGACCCAGGACTGAAGGCTTTGAAGAAAACCACATCCCACTTCCTCATAGTCCGGCAAAAACAAAATTGACCATGAAAATGTAAAGCACTCCTTCGTCGGCACGGTAGTGAAAGCGTGAAGCGGATCTTGTTTTTGAACGTGAAAATTTTTAATGTTGAAACTTCTTTCAACAATCAAGCTCATCGGGTCTACGTAAAATCGACATCCGCCGTTCCGATGCACATCCAGGAGGTCCTCAGAAGTTATCTCCCAGGCAATGAGCTAGGTTTGAACAAAAATTACCTGATTGGGACAGCTTGAACTGCACTTTTGGCCATAGGTGGGCCAGAAATTATATTAGTGACAGTGAAAATTTTTAATGTTGAAACTTCTTCAACAAACAAGCTCATCGGGTCTACGTAAAATTGACATCCGCCGTTCCGATGCACATCCGGGAGGTCCTCAGAAGTTATCTCAAAGGCAATGAGCCAGGTTTGAACAAAAATTACCTGATTGGGTCAGTTTGAACTGCACTTTGGTCCTAAGGTGGGCCAAAAATTATATTAGTGACGTCCCAAGGCCCGTTGTTGAACCCTTAAGCCATAGTCTCCTTAATGGAGAGCACTGAACGCTTCAACAAGGCTCAGTACCCACTCTCAAAGCAAAAATTGTCCAAAAGTGGTTTTCGGAGAAAGTTCAACATTTTATGTCCACTGGGGATTGGCCCGCTGCTTCTCCGAATTTGAACCCTCTCAACTACGCCATGTGGTCACAGTTTGAGATGGAGGTCTGGTCGAAACCCTAGAAAACTTTAGATGAGCTGAAGAAGTCCCGTCTCAAAAAATTGGCAGAATTTCCGATGAAAACCCTGCGTGCCTCGATCGAGGACTGGATTCCTCGATTTAGGTCTTGTGTGAAGGCACATTGGGGTCATTTCAAAAATTGATCAATGTGATATGTTCCTTAGCTTGTGCTTATTAATTTATGCACAGAAAGATTTAAATAAATTAACCCTGTCACTGGATACTTAAAATTTTGTTTGTCCAATTCCTTTGTCTCATACTGGGTACTATGTCACGCCATTTTTTTGACAGATGTTTCACTTTCATTCATTTCCTGAAAATGGATAGGATAGTAGAAAAACACAAGCATCCGAAAAACATTTCAGTACTAAACGCGAAACCTACAAATGGATAAATCATGTTCGACTCTGTCCATACATGGATTTCCAAAATTTTTTGAAGTTTTTGTAAGCCCTGTTTGCTTTGCGTTCCAAAGAGTTAAACAAAATAGTTGGTACCTTTCTTACATTTAATAAAATAAAAAATTGCTACTGAATAGATCCTATGTAGCAATTTAAAAAATTCAGCTGCCATTGCTAAAATCCCAGCGTTAGAAAATTGGACCAATTAATCTAATCTGCTGCTTGAGATGTTTATGAAGAAACTAGACAATTCATTTTTAAGCTTAAAATATATTTTGAAAAAATTCTTCCTAATTTCAGCAACAAATTTAAAGTGGATATACGCGTAGCTGTCATGAAGACTGACAGCTCATCTCCAATTTTGGTTTATCTCATCGTTTCAGAATAATCAGTTGTTAGTACGTCCAGCAAATGGACAGTGGAGTTTCATTTAGACCAGCTCTCAATTTGACAGTTACTACTCTTGCAAAGAAAAATAGTAGGAAAAACATGATTTTTTATTCAATGTCAGTTTGGCTTGTGGTTCTCAACTTGTTTTCAAGTTGTACTTGTTTTGCTTCATCACTTATTATCTAGCTACTGGTTTTGAACTCACAATCGCAAATGTAGAAGTGAATAATGAAGTAAATCAAACGGAGCAAGTGAATGAAATAAAGACGAGTTTCTCTTTTTTTTAAACTTTTACATTTTGACACATCGTATTAGTGCGATTATAATTTCCACCGCAGCGGCATCAGGTTTGATTTGATGAATTAGGTAGGCAGATGCTTTGAGTTTCACAGAGCAAGAATGAGTAGAAATGAAAATAATGAAAATAAGAATGAATACCTATGTCAGTTTAATTTGCATTGGATCTATGCGCAAACTAAGTTTTAAACCTAATTTTCGAATTGATTCAAAAACAAAATGACAAGTGCAAGCACAATCTGAAACTTTGGTACTCATCTGTGGTTGTTTTACTCATTTTAGGTAGCTATTGCGAAGAGAAAAACAGTCTCGAAAATCTATGCAGTCAAATTCCTGGAGATGCTCAACTTTATTCTTTGTTCCGCAATGATGCTCAACCTGAAGACTGTCCGTTCAAGTAAGCATTTACAATGCGTAAATTTATACTCTATATTATTTGCTATTCGTGAAAGTAAAAAAAAAACTCATTCTTTTGTTTATTCATCTCAGGGGAGCTCCATTTACATTCACTTACAACAGAGGTCATGGGGAATGCAAAAGCCCCGTTTCATACGTGGACACTTGTACAGATCCGTCAAATATTTTACTGAGGTATCAAGCCTGTCCTGACGTTCAGAAAACGGAAAGCACTTGTAAGTTCTTTGAAAACTAAGTTAAAATCTTATCCAAGTTAATTTTGATATATTAATTTTATATTTCCTAAATTACAGGGGAAGAGTTGCAGTGCCTCGCTCATTGGAAGGAAGGTTCGCATCACTACCTTGTTGGAAAATTAACCAGGGAGAGAGCAATAATGCCTTCAAACGAAGAGAGTTATCGATGTTTTATCTACGAGAAGACCAAAGGTGGACATGCAGGATATACTGTAGCTATGAGTGGAGATGCAACCTGCACTGGTGTGGCAAGCTCAACCGAAGGAGCAAGGACACTGACATTTTCAAAAGGTGGATAATCATTAATCAATTTACAAGTTGAACTTTTTTTGCAAAAATTTCGATTTCGCTTATTTGTACTTGTATTCTTAGTGAATGAAGTTGAGGAAAAATGCGTTTTCCCAACTTGGCTGGCGTCTCACCATTGGCACACTTTAGATGGAAGGTTATCTACCAAAGTTCACCACAAAAATTCAACGCTGAATATCATGGAAGATAAAGGCAAATCAACACCCCAGTTTGGAGGGTTTGGAACGGTACAAGCAGTTGGCGTCAATGCTGGAGGAGGAAATGGAGCTGGAGTGTTTGCGTCTAACAAAGCTTCATCGTCAAAGACATCTTTATTCACTGGTGGCGCTAGAGTTATTTGCCAGAATAGAGTTGATATTCAGAACGGAAAACATGTCGCGATTAGAGCGAAACACATGCTGGGATGGTAATTGCATTTTAAAAAATAAATAAAACGAGTCGACCTCCATAAGTACATTAAACATATTTACGCTTGATTCTTGAATTTGATTTCGCAGCAAAAATCAAGAGATTTGCATGCACATCTACAAAAGAGCAAAACACGTCATAGAAATCCAAATGCTCCAAAAATCAGACGTTCCTGGGGAAGAATTTGACTGTAGCAAAGCAAACGCTCATGGGGAAAGCTTTTCGTACGTGACGTTGGTGAACTCTGATTTGAAATCTACTCGATGTCCAAATCTTGGAAAATATATGGCCACTGGGGTAACCTCAGACGGAAGAGTTGTGAGGGATTCCTGTGGAACCTCTGCACAAGGGGGTTTTCATGCATTAAATGTTGGATGTGGTGACAGCGGAAAAATGGAGTTCCATTCAAAATGTGCTGATGATAACCCAATTCGAGGTACATTCAATCGGTAAATAAATTTAAAATGTGACTTGGCTCCTGAAACTATTTTTTTTTTCATTTCAGCTTATGAATGCCATGGCAATTGGGAGGAAAACGGCGACGGCTTTCTCATTGCTTCACCTTTGGGCAACTCGTTCCCCTCTCCCCGACGCTTCTGCTTCAACTACAAGGAGACTGACGAAGGTCTCCGAGTTGTGTCGTCGAGTGAGTCATGTCAGAGAAGTGCAGACCCAGATTATGAAGGAATCTGGGCTTTTAACCTCACAGTTGATGGTACAAAATAAAATTATCAGATCAATTTCTCTTGTCTACATTTGTATTATCATTACGAACTTATTCTTTATTTCAGGCCAATGCGCCCAAGCTGTGATGGGTGCCGGGAGTGGGTCCCTTCTCAAAGCCTGTGATCTCCTCATCTTTACGCTCATCACATTAGCTACATTTTCTGAACTAGTCCTTAATCAATCAACAATTTACTTCAAAAGAAGAAAAAACTCGTCTCATCCAACACTCTCTCCGTCTTCAAATCCCCAAGGGGATTTTCACCCTAACTTTCCTCCATCCAGCTTAAACACAGCTTTAATGAGTAGGGGTTCCCCGCAGCTAATAGTGTCTAGATGATTTCCCCCTATTTTATAATTTGCTATTTCTACATATTAAATATTATTAAATTGAAAGTGATAGTCAAAAACATAAATAGTCTGTAGGATGTAAGTACGCACCAAAGCTTAAACCTGTAAATTGTATAATAGCTAATTGTCGTTGTCAGTTATATTCCACTTCAATCAATCATTTCCCACTTTTGCGTTCTCCAAATGTCAAAATAATTTTTGTAAATGTGTTAATAAATAAAGCAATAAAATCAGGTAACGTTGAACGTTACATTTTATATTTTCACGAGAATTTTTGACAAATTTGATCCAATAATTTTTATTTTAGTAATTACATCACATTTCAGTCGATTAAGTTAAGTATACGGAAATACGAAAAAAAACGACAATTATTATTGCAAGTTTGGGTTACCAAAAATCACGGTTACGTGATGAAAGAAACTTGGGTGGGATCTTATATTTCTATTTCGATTAAAATAAGAACATTTAAAAGAGACAAAGACGTAAACAAATTAGCTAATTTGGGTATGTGTATTATTTGAGCTACCATTTTTATTTGGAACTGGACTCTGAATTTTTGGTCCGAAATCTTTCGGAGTTGTACCTGAAATAATACACATGCCACACGTACAAATTTTTTATCTACCCTACATCCAGATTATTTTTGCTAGACTGCCTAATGAGCGGTTTAGAAGCGTGCACATCCAGACAAAAACACTTTGTTGGACCAACGACGAAAAACAAGAACGAACGTGTTTTACAGCACACGCGCTTCTCTAGTTTGACATATTTGCAAACTGGTCATGTGGTTACTTGTGGTGACATGTGTAACAAAGTCACATTCTGATTATCATAAAATTGGAAAAGTATACGGTTACATATTATGCATGCGTCGCTGTACCGATTTCGGTCTTTTGGGGAATTCATCCTCAATGGCTAATCATATCCACATTCATTAGTGTTTGGTATGAAATTCAGTAATTGACATTCTTAATGACAATGACAAAGTATTATCCTATAAAATGACTTGTGCTCATCGTTTCAAGAATTAATGACATTTTGCTATTTTCCTGGCACAAATAGTCTGCATTAAGAATCAGTAACCTTTTGAGTTCTACAGGCTTGCAAATTTCTGCAAAATGATTTTTTGCAGATGGTTTGCACCGAATTTAATTTTTCTAGTCATTCCAATCTCCCAAGCGGAGTCACGGGATTATGTCCAAACATTTGTGATTGACACTAAAACCACAGGTAAGAATGGACCTTAAGATATTTCCGAATTGATTTAAAAGGAAATGATAATAACTTTCGAGCTCTGTAGCCGGCTTTGACCGCGAAGGTCGGGGAGTTTCAGTAGTTTATGGCTGCAGCGTTGGGAAGCGCGTTGGACCGTGTGTGGATAGCACGCACTTATGCACTTCTCAAGGGGGCGATATCATGGGCTACTGCTTTGTTGAAGGAAGATATCAAGGCGTCTGTTGTCCAGGTTTGAATCCTGCAACTGCTATTCTGACCACCAAGTCCCCACAACAGGAGGTGCATGATGATGACGTCACAACAACAACTACAACGCATAGTCCATACTTTGGATTTCCAACGTTCCCAAGTTTCAATTTTACCACAACTACTCGTAACCCCAATCAGACGTTGTTTCCAACCTTTCCGAGCTTTAACTTCACTACTACAACGCGAAACCCTAATCAGACGTTGTTCCCTACTTTCCCAAGTCTTAATTTTACACAAAATCCAAATTGGACTTTACCAACTTTTCCTAGCCTGAACCTCACAACGACACAAATGCCAAATACAACGACTACCACTACTACCACAACAGAATTGCCCTCTTCTGAAGATACAACCACTGAACCATCAACCTCAGAGCAGACTGAAGAGACTACTGCCGCGACGGATGAAACAACCCAACCAGTAACGGAAGAAAGTTCAACTGAGCCAGTAACGGAAGAAACCTCAACTGAGCCAGTAACGGAGGCAACTTCAACTGAACCAGCAACAGAGGAAACCACAACTGAAACTGTAACCCAGCCACCAGAAGAATCGTCTCCAACAACAGAAGCCACTCCGTCAGAAGAAGTCACGTTAGATTCTAGTCCACCCGAGGAAACCACAGAGCCTGTTTCATCACAGGATCCCATAACCACAGAGTCTGAGGCTACTACTGAAGCTATCACAACTCAATCAAGCCCTTCGGAGGAGGCAACAGAACCCACTTCCTCAGAAAATCCTTCAGTGTCTGAAGAAACAACAGAACCTGTAACTTCTGAGCAGCCAACCACCGAGGAAGTGACTGAACCTCCTACTGCCTTGGATGAACCTGGATCACCAAATCAATGTGATCCGATTACTTCAGAAACTGAGACTCAATTCACGAATCCATCATATCCAAACATGGATTCACATTTGGATATTCATGAGTTTTCCATAATGCCCCAGAAGGGATACTGTGGCCTTCAGATCTCTTTTCTTGAGACAAAATTAGCAAGGAAAACAAAGGATGGATGTTCTACGGACTCTGTTGTAATACTGAACGAAGCTGATTCACTATTAACGCCACTATGTGGCCGTCTGAATGGATATGAAGGTGAAATTATTTGAATGAGAGAATTCGTATTCCAGAATATTTTCTTGATAATTATATTATTATGACCGATTATTATTATTCCTTTCGAATTTTATAGTGAATGTTAGCACAACTCCTGGACTACCAGTTAAAATTGGAATTACAACCCAGAGCCATGCATACTTGTGGAGAATCAAATTAACTCAACTTGATTGTAACATTGCCAGAGCAAGAAAACTCAAGAAAATGCCCGTAGGATTCCCTAAACCTTAACTTGTAAAAAAAAACTTTTTGTAAAACATCTTTGACAATAAGCCTTTATACGTCATTACTTACTTGTATAATTACCTTTTTAATGCAAATATTTGCCACAATAGGGGCTATCACAAAAAGTGAGAAGGCGCAACTAACCTTAATTGAAGTTCATAAAATGCAGTAGTCAGTATATGATTTTGTCTTGGTTTCGAGACTTGTAGATTTAGATTTGAAAGGTATGCCACCTAGGAATTTGGATAGGGTAGAATGTAGCAATTAATGTAACAAATACTAATTACATAACGCTGTTAGATGCGATAGTAAGTATGTAATGTACCTGAATGGACCTGGATAATTTTACCTATTAAACCCGCCTAATCTGCGGAACGAAGCATGCCTTTTAAGCCGAGACTGACGTATGCAGATTGATAATTTGTTTTCACGAGAATTGTCATGATTTGATGGCATTGAAACATCTTTCAAGGGCTTTGATTTCATCTAACAAATTGATAATCACATCACAATCATTTTTTACCCTCTTTCAAATTTCGCATAAATACCTGCAATTCCTATCTACTTAGCTTCCTTAAGGGACCTTGATCGGTGAGGTCGGCGGCACTTATACTTATGGTCGTAAAAATTTTAGAAAGCTGATACTAGTGAGGCATACATATTTTTATTCAATTTTTATGTACCTGACGGGCATATGAAGCATGTGACTTTGGCATACAATAACACCAAAAATCAAACTCATTTAGACCATGATAAATGGATAGTATTATAGTAAAGAATATGATAGTGTAGAGACCTATTCCAATTTTGCTATTACCACAAAATCATCTTGCTGAAACACTTAGGTATGTCATAATTACATTCAATCCGAAAAGGAGGAGAACATTCACCAGGCTGAATGGTTACGACTGCTAATTGGTGTGTAAAGTAACCTCGATGTATTCTTTTGCATTCATCTATACCTAAATGTACAAAACGCACGTGAGCAAAAAATAAATGTTTTTAAACCCATATAGTTATGTAGGTAATATTGTATATATCCTCGTTATGGGATTTGGATGACTGTCCTTGGTGGACATGGACAAAAGCAATGCTTGCTAAAGTAACACATCGGTCAATCGATTGTGAGTTCGGAATATTATGATTCTCATGTAATGCCTAAAATTACTTACATCATAAATCACACGGGTTTTATTTATTCATTCAGTCATTCTTTGCATTGATGTGCTTGTAAATAGCAAACCAGATAAAAGTTCTGAGCAATTTCATTCTACATTTCTGACTTGCTCCGCAAAAAATAAATAAAATGTTTCATGAAATTTTAAAGAAATAAGGTGTTCAGCAGTTGCCGAGAGAATAATTTTCTCAGCTACTTTTTCTTCGTAAAACGTTAATAATACTCGATTGCCATGGAATACTCAAAGCCCTTCGTTGTGATATTTTGTGCGTGCTTCTTTATATCCACTTGTTTTGGTGAAAGGATTTTGTTCCTTCTTCCCCTTGCATCCCACAGTCATGTGAACGTTTTTGAACCCCTCATACGGGCACTTGGAGAAAGAGGTCATGACATTGTCGCACTATCCCCCGTCAAATCTCCAAACATGCCTAAAACAGTGAAAACTATTCAATTGATCACTCTAGATGATCTCATTGGAAAAATGCCTAGCGCATTTGAACAGCGTCAACAAGGAATTATCAAGAAGCTATTGAACAACACAATGATGAGTATATTTAATGACGCTTGCGAAAAATCACTTCAGAATCCAGAGTTGACGAGGCTTCTTCAAAACGAAAAATTCGATTTGGTTATTACCGACATATTCCTAAACTATTGCATGATGGGTATCATTCCAATACTCAACACTTCCCAAATCCATTTATGCACTCTGGCGCCTTATGGAAATATCGCGAATATCGTGGGTAACCGGCTACCATCATCATTCGTTCCTTCTGTCTTTGTCCAATATTCCGATCAAATGACGTTCACTGAACGACTCGTCAATACTGTTGTTGAATCAGCGACGTACTTTGCCTTCAAGATCATGATGGCCAGCAAAATGGAAGGATTGTACAGGAAACATCTACCAAATGGGGAGAACCTACCTGGACTCGATGAGATTTTTGATAATACAAGCCTTATTTTGACAAACAGTCACTTTTCCTTGACGTATTCAAGACCTTTACTTCCAGATATACAAGAAGTAGGAGGAATGCATACAAGACCTGCAAAAAAGTTACCGAAAGATTTAGATGATTTTTTGAGCGGTTCTGGAAAAGATGGTTTTATTTTCTTTAGTTTGGGCTCTATCGTGAAAGCTAGAGAAATGCCAGAAACAACCAGGAAAGTTTTCATTAATGTATTCTCAAGACTGAAACAACGAGTGATTTGGAAATGGGAAACTGAATCGATGCCCGACCTACCAGAAAATGTAAAGTTGAGCAAATGGCAGCTTTAAACATTCGTCAAGCAGAGAAGAGAGGATACGCAAAGTCTGTTGAAATAATCGACATCACAGAAGAAACTTTAGAAGCAGCAATCAAGGAACTCCTCGACAATAAAAGGTAGTTACAATTATAAAAATACTAACTTTTGTCTTAAAATATTTAAATATTTTTTTTTAAATTTTAGCTACACTGAAAAAGTGAAAGGCTTGTCCAAAATATTCCGTGACCAACCGGAGACGCCGCTCGTGGCGGTTCTACTACTAATCTGTTTGACATTAATATATTTAGTGTTCATAATTTGCAGAACAATTTTAAGACGTATTTGTTATGGTGGAAGCGACAAAAAGAAGAAGAAAGAATAAACAGCATTCATCCTCAATCATTGTTCGGGCCAAACCTGTTTCTATGGGAAAAGTCTACGAAGTTTATTTTAAAACATTTTTCCGACTAATTTGTAATTTTTCATCTGACTTTGGCATACGAGCGACAAAATCCATTTCATTTTATCAGCTCTGATTTTAGTGAAGCAGTGAATGGGCTGCTGGCTTCAGTGGAACGAGGAAAATTTGTACACGGGCTTGTAAAAAATAGGAAGGCTTTCCATGCTGATTTGATGCCTGAGCTTTTTGTACCAAAGTCAGTTATTTCGGACACGAGTAAGTGAAATTATGGCTGCTCTCTTTGCGTCTTTCCCTAGAAATAATTCTTATTATCCAATTGTGGAACTAGAATGAAATGAATTTAATCAGTTTTTAAGAATTGCAATTTTAAAATGAATTTTATTTATTTCCCATATCCAAGTTGAAAAAAATATTAGATTTATGTCTGCTAATCGGAAACGCTGGATGTTGATTGTTGGCGTCTTCTCTTTCTTGTTCTAATTCGCTCAACCGATTGATTTCTTGTAGAGTCACTCTCTCCAGTAGAATTCCTTTTCACTACTTTCCTTGATGTCAGGTTAGTTTTATCATATTTGTTAGGTTCATCTCTCATAACGTCGGCATGCTTTTTGTTCACATGAATTCGCAAATTATGTCGATGCGAATATTTTGCACCGCAAACTTCACAAACGAAGAACGTCTTGTCTTTAGAATGTACCCTCATATGTTCTTGAAGTTTTTGTACTATAAAAACCAATTAAATGCAGACTATTAAGAAAACAATAGATTAAATAAATTTAAAACCGGTTTAGTTATATTATAGTCATTGAGTCATTTTACCTGTCATACATTTTTTGCCACAAGCATCACACGCGAATTCCCTAAATCGAGTAAATTAGGAACGTCTGTATAAGAATTTCGTGCATAACAATTTTCAGTTTGGCTTACCATGATTCTGGACCAGAGTGTGACAACGAGTGCATGCGTAAGGCCTCCTTGACTAAAAGAATAAGAAAAATATTTTTTCGTAATTCTCAGATTGAAATAAAACACGTATAAAATGCAAAATAAGTATGCTTGAGTATGTGCAAAGATACACTTACCTTTAAAAACTTTGCCGCATGTTTTACACTCAAAACGATTTTCTACTTTTCCATTTTTATGGAATTTCATATGCGCTGACAGACCGCTATATTCATGAAACGACTTGCCGCATTTTGGACACATCACAACGTCATTTTCCTTCAAATGAAAGTCCAATTCTTTTTAAAGTTTAAGTTTTAAAGGCCTTTGGACATCCATCCGATAAACAAGGAAACGGGAGTGTAGCCTTCTTTGCTAAATGCGATGCATTGAAATGTATGAGAATGTTCTGCTTAGTTGTTGACCGTTTTAGGCACACCCTACACCGAAACTTTCCTTTTTGCCTTTTGTCCGCGCTGCCGCCGTCATCATCATTCTCCTCGTCTGAAATTACTTCACAGATGTGTAAATTCTGGTGTACCGTTAACTGCAGCTTCTTCAAAAAATACGCGGAGCAATTTTCCTTGTCACAGTTGAACACATTTCCGGAAGGACCAACTTTGTTTAAATCATGATTTATTTTAATGTGACTCTTAATCAAACGTCCTGTCTTATCTATGCTATTAGATCGCGGACATGCATATTCATAAATTGGACATGTATGACGGTCAAGTTTTAGATTTAGATGGTTTAAGAAGTGATTGAAATATGATTTTTCACTTTTTCTTCTTTTCGAACATCTCGGACACTGGTAATGCTTTTCCTCGGATAACGAAGATGACACTTTGGACTGAAAATGAGTTTGTTCATGAAGAGCAAGCTTTGTAGCGTAATCAAACATTTCGTCGCAGTTCTCGAAATTGCACTGAAATTCGCCATGAAGCTTACTATGGTTGTCGAAGTCCTTCAAATTGTGAAATCTTTTGAAACATTCCTTCACTTGACAGGTTTTACTGTAGATTCCATACTTCTCACGAATTTCTGGTGTTAATTTGATGCCTCGTAACCATGACAAGTGAGCAGATATTTTTGTGTAGTTTTAAGAGGTATGGCCTCACAAGCCGGCCACATTCTTGGCATTCAACGTCTTTCATATTATGCTGGGCCTGGTGGCCTACTAAGGCTCGTATACTTTCAAACATTTTCTTGCAGTCTTTGAATTTGCACTGAATGTGAAAAGTCTCATACGTGTAGTGCATTTGCCGTCGGTGATGATTTAACAAGTAACTTGTCTTGAACCTTTTGTTACAATCCACACATCCGAAACGACTTTTTTTATTACTTTCGTGAACTTTAGTCTTATGCATCATCAATTGATAAGATGTGCGAAAATATGCTCTGCAATTTGCTTCACCGCACTTCTTCACTGACTTCATACCCACATTCCTTAAATCGTGGAATGTTAAGTAGTGACGAAGTAGTTCATTCTTTACGGATGATCTTCTTCCTAATGCGAGATTGCAAATGGGACAAGATTTCTTATCCGGAACTAGATTCAAATGGGTGGTAAGATGATGTCTTGTAATTTTTGTTTTTCCACTCTCAACAAAGTCACACCGAGGACATTTCTTCGGCTTTGTGGGATCATTGCTATTTCTTCGACCTCTTCCGTTTGAGTGCTTTTGAATTTCGTGTTCAACAAGTTCGGGGGCATACGTTTTTGGTCGAATTTGGCAAAATTTGCATTTAAATTTTCCATGAAGTTTCATATGATTCTCCATGTCCACCCTGTTTCGAAATGTCCTTCTTTGGCAGCGGTCCTTCCGACAAATGTATTTCACTTTCAGAAATGTTTTGATTGCGAGTTCCTTTAAGCTTGATGGACCGCCCTCATTGTTATTTTGTGCAGATAGCAACAAATTTAATTCCCGAGCAACGCGCTTAGCTTTGCTTTGTTTCATCCTGCGCGGTCGATGCTTTAATTCAATGTCTGTGACTAAGTTCGTTTCA
>JAHZMX010005296.1:0-16149 GCA_027743895.1 Seira musarum
CAACGATTTACGCTATATCAAAGAGCTCGCTCATTCAAAATGTATTATGCCATTTTTGGGCGACACAAATTGCTCCGTAATAATAATTATTCCGTAATATCTATTTCCGTAATATCAAGCTTTGACTGTATTTATTTCGTAGTCCGTAAATATTTTCTAACAAAATCTTCGATTCCAAATACTTTATGATAAATACTAATCATTACTCCAAGGTTTTTGTCCCGCCATATCGTGGATATCTTTCACTTCTTAAAATTCTTTCATCCAAATATTTCATCCATTGTGCACGATTTGATCCAAATAGGCGGAATGTCTCTCGCGATTGGCGACTGACTCCACGCTTTATGATATTGAACATAACCTGCGTCGCTGGTGGAGCTATAATCAAATATTCAAAAAACAACAAATCCCTTTCACAAAAAATTCAAATATTTTTATTTAGCTGACCTTGAATGACAATAAATTCGTCCAAATATCCATGATAATAGTTGTCAATGATTGTTGCAACTTGCAACCACAGTGGAAGGCCTGCAAGTTATTTTACAAAAAAAAATTGTTAATCGCCCTGGAGGTTAATTACGATAGATAACGTAACTTACATGCTCCACAAGCGTGTTCGACCAGATTGAATTGATCGGCATCAGCGAGAAATTTAAATTGCGTTACATTTCGTCCGCTTAATTGTCGTTTAAAAACTTGTTGTGTAATATTTTCCAGGTTATGAGAGACGAACCGAACAAGTCGTTGACCACGACCTTGCATCACTGCACGACGGACGTTCCAGTTTGTGGCATCGAATACGACAACTTAACATTTTGTAAAAGAGTTTTAGAAACTATTTAATAGTGTGTTTTATAAATTCATAAATGATACTCGTTCACTCACTTGGCCGTCCATCTTTATCATAAGTATTCATTGTACAGGGGAAGTCAGTAAGCATGTCACTAAAATCCTCTTTCAAAATGTTGTCAATGTTTTGTTCCTTCCGCCAATTCAAAGTCTGGAGAAAATTTGAACCTTAAATTATTTTAAATCCAATTTAGAAAAACACAATTGCTTCTTTACCCTTTTCAGCAACGATTCCGCTGCGTCTAAATTAAAGTCTCGAGCTAGACAATGAATAGGAAATTAGAATTCTTCACTTCCTACCAAACTGAAATTTTTTGTAATTTGTCAAACTCGAAACTATACCTCGAAGCCATCGTATCAAATAGATGTCCAATTTCATGTAGTCATATTTCAATAGCGGCCCAACTCGTTCTCGAAACTAAAATTTTACGTCATTTAAATATAATTAACGATCCGCAAATTAATTTGACCGCTGATTAAAAATCACTAAAAAATTTGGAAATGTTTTCATATACCTTATCCAGTGCTTGTTTTTCACTGAATGTCAATGACAGATCCTTCTCCACACTTATAGGATGAACAGGAGAAGAAAATGACAATGCAAAAATTACTAATGCAAACAACGTTCTATGCATCTTTACAAACACAAACAATCATACCGGTTCCTTACTGCTTTAATGAAACCGCAAAACTGTCAAGAATTTTTGCTTGCAGCGGGATTATCACAGTGATATAAACTAATTAAAACATGCATATTCTAAGATTCAGTAGCTACTTTACATTTTAGAAAAAAACTGATAAACAAACTCGAGTGTTGACGCATTTGTGTGGGACGTGGACGACGATAATGATAATACCAGAATTTTCAAGAATGTAAAGCATTGTATGGGTGTCAATGTCTCAGGAGATTTTATCTGTAAAATTTCCCACGCAGGTAGAACTCAATGTACTCTGAAATATTATCTATACTGGTTGCCGGCAGCCGGCTTTCTACTTAACGCTGTACGACAATACAAACACGCTGATGGATAATTGTTAGGTGCATCAAAATACTCTTCTCATTCATAACAACAAATTAAGGTGTAATTGTAGCATTGATGAAAGTTTTTAGTGCAGTTTGACGATTCAAATGTGTTTTTTTATTATTTTCCTTATGATTCTTATTGCTTGCCTTTTTATTTTAATAAATTATAGTTTTTTTGCTAGTAATAAATAGTTTTTTATGTATTTTTTGGTAAATTGGTATGGTAAATTTTTATGACGTTTAGAAATTTCTGGTTTCTCTGAATTCCATTTATATGTGATCAAAATAAAGTGACCAGCGTCTACAAGTTCGTAAGCAGGCTACTTTACTAAAGTTTCTGGAGTGCAAACGTAGATGGATATTACATAGGGTAAAGATGAGTCAACCTCTTTGGGGAGAAAAAAGGTCTTAAAAAATGAGTTAATAAAAAGTCAGAATCAGAAGTGTTAATGGATGATAACGGAAAGATGTGCAACATGAACCCACCCGGATATTCACCACAATCTCAAAAGTGGGTTTAAATTGGACCCTTTGTTGACGTTTAGTGAGAAACAAGCGTTACATATGGTAAGCAAAACGTTTTTAGCTGATTGATTGATTGCTGTGAAAAAGTGCACAATAAAAAAACATTACTTATAATATACTTAATCATTGAGTAAAAACGGACAGGAATTCGAAATTCCCCCTATTACCCATTATTTACTAATCTGTTTTAGGTCTTCCTTTGCCGGATGATGACTCACGATATGCGTTATATGCGGTAAATCATTCGTCTCTTATTTCACGTTAGAATCCGTTTTTGGCGACTGTAAATTATTATTACTTATCAATACCCATTATTGCCTACTAAAACGGTTATTACCCGGTACTCAACCAATTTCTGTTAATTCTCGTGTAAGATTTAATATACTTATCTGTGAAAGACATAATCCATTTTCACCTGCTTCATCAGTTTATTTTTACCCATTTTATGCATTTCGTCTATTTAAATTCTGTTTTTTATTAATAACCCGTTTACTCATTTTTACACATATTCAACCCGGTTATACATCCAATTCTTCTTCTTTTTTTCCATCATGCAGGCAGAGTTAAAAATTACCCAGGGAAAGTCACATGATATGTTCAACCAAAATATGAAAAAAAGGCTAAAAGTGAGGCAAATTGTCGGGATTTATTCATTTAACCAGCCTTTATCAAATGACCCGTTTGCACCCAGTTTTAAACTAAATTAATGCATACGTCAAAACTCAATTTAAAACATAAATTTATAAATCCTTTTTTACCTACGTACCGATGAGTACATGCAGCCTTGTTATTGACCTGGTACTACTAGTTGTTTGTTGTCTGTCTGGGAATTTTTTTAGAAGATCAGATAAGAACTTTGATGCAATCCTTTTTATGAAATACTTAACTGACGGTCCTCCCTCTGCTTGCGTCACAATGCCTGGAAAAAAATTGTTTATCATGTTTTAGGTACTACATTAGCATCAGAGATCAAAAATACTCATCCACATATTTAGTTTTTTTTTTTTTGAATTTCAAACAAAACATTGTATGGCATACAGCATGCAAACTGAAAACTTGTTTTCAGTTTTGATGCTGCAGTTCATTGAAATGAACACGCAAGTCCAGAGAAACATTGTATTCAGCCCAGACAAACATGCATACAACGTATATTATACTGGCAATTCTTGCATTTGTCATTTGTCCTTCTACTCGCTCCATAAGCCTAGAGAAAGATCTGTCATTGACGTTTAGTGAGAAACAAGCGCTTGATAAGGTAAACAAAAACTTTTCAAGTTTTAATTGATTAATTACTAAGCACAGCATCCGCTCGATAATTTTTTTTCAACTAAATTTTATTGCTAAATTTCTAGTTTCGTGAAAGAGTTGCACCATTACTACAGCATGATTACATGAAACTGGATATTTATTTGGTGCGATGGCTTCGAGGTAAAGCAAACTCAATAATTCAATTAGAATTTACTAAAGAAAATGCCAAATTTATTAATTTTTTTCAGCTCAGGATTTCAATTTAGATGCCGCGGAAGCGATGCTAAAGAAGGTAAATTCGAGTAAAAAAAAGTCGAATAAATTGAAAATGTATCATGACTGTGTCCATTTTGTAGACATTAAATTGGCGGAAGGAACAAAACATGGATAACATTTTGAAGGAAAATTTCGATGACATGTTCATCGACTATCCATCACGGTTGGACACATACGATAAAGAAGGACGACCAAGTAAGCATTTTAAATAGCACATTGAATGCTAAAAGTGAAGTTAACTTCTAATACAAAAAATGGTCATTAAAGTTAACGCATTCGATATGTCGGATATGAATTTTCGTCGTGCCGTGATCCAAGGACGAGGTCCACGACTTGTCCGTTTCGTTATGCATAATCTAGAAAACCTTACCCAGCAAGTATTTGAGCGGCAAGCAAAAGGAATGAATGTTACACAATGGAAACTTCTAGTAAATGCGGAAGACTTCAACGTTGTCAATCATCTTTGTCCATCTTGTAAGTTTTCTGCTTCAATCGAAATATTGAACAAAAACATATTTTTTTTGACAAATTAATGCAACCGGCAGGTATTCCATATTGGTTGCAAGTTGTGGAAATCATTGACCATCATTATCATGGATGGCTAGACGAATTCATAGTTGTGCAAGGTTTGTCAAAATTTTGAAATAAGTAAAGTTGAGTTGCTTCAAAAAATTTAATTGCCTAAACTCCTGGTTTCAGCTACACCGGCGGTGCACACCCTCACTGAATTCTTTCGTCCTTTGTTGAGTCGGCAATTTCGAGAGACTCTAAGAATTTTTGGGTCTAATCGAGCGCAGTGGATGAAATATTTGGATGAAAGAATTTCTAGAAGTGAAAGATATCCTAGTTACGGTGGCACAAAAACTCTGGATACATAAGTTTAAGATTTTCCAGTTCTTCAAAGAGCCTTTAAACTAGATGCAGGGATAACAAGTTTTGTTTATACAATAATACCTTACGTATTTGCAATGTAGAGTCTGGAAAATGCAGAACCATTTTTAAATACAACTTTTGAATCATTAAAGTAATTTCTATACAAATTTACTCCACTCAACATGATAAACTTAACTCTACGGCATTTTGATTATAATTGGAGGAAAAAATACATACTACATTCATTTGTGAATACTCGAATTAATACTGTAATTGAAAAGCAATTGGAGCTATGTAAATATCTTGAAGAATCCCTTCGAGAAAATTACCACGCCAACCATCATTTACATGATAAAGTTGAATGATTATTTAAAAAATTCAGAAATTGCCTGTGTAGCTCAACCTGAAAATTTCAGGCAAATTAACCACTAAGTCAAACTGGCATTTAAGAACTTAGATAAAAATTCAATTTAAAATAATGCACTTCCTTTCCTGATTAAACTACAAATCAGTATTTCCCCACACATCAACAACCATAACCACTTAGGTTTTCGACAAAAGCCTCTGAGAACGTATTCTGCCGACATTGGCAAAAACAAAAATACGCTAATATTGAATTCCTATTTAATGTGATTAAACCATTTGCTTATGCGCTAGCAATTGGGTAAGTACATTTGCAGGAAAAGCAGTGTTATAGAAGAAAATAATTTGAGTCTAGAAATTTTAAGATTTCGACACTCTTGATAACTTTGCTATCTCTACTAACTCCGCCTTAAATTCCACTGCAACCCTTAATGAACGAGACCGGAAATAGAGGCTTTTTTATCAAAATTTCAGCGATGAAATTAGCATTAGATGAGTTCTAGAAAACTCATTCGCAAAATGATAGATTCGTGTTTTTATTTTTGAACTTCACTTCCGCATGTAAAAAAGGTATAAGGAGGCCTATAACCGGCCTGGTTTCTCGCAGTTTTACTAACCCCTCAATCCAGCCTGGGCAAAAAAAAATTGAACGAGTGTTAATCTCCTGTTCTCTGTAACCATGAACAAATCATGTTTTTGCACATTCGCCTTTATTGCACTTTCCATTTTTCCCATTGCTTTTCCCATAAGCTTAGAAAAGGACCTTTCACTTTCATTCAGTGAAAAACAAGCACTGGATAAGGTACAAGTTTCCCTTTTTGACAAGTTTAGTGAAGCAAAAGCGTCCACTTTTGCTAGTTCAAAGAATTTATCTCATTTGAAAATCTCATGACTTTTTTTAGTTTCGAGAAAGAGTGTTGCCGCTGTTGAAATATGATTACATGAAACTGGATATATATTTAGTACGATGGCTTCGGGGTAAGTTGAAACAAAAATGCTATTTTGTATTTTGGAAATAAAAAATTCAAGTTTTTAATCTTTTTTCAGCACAAGATTTTAATCTAAATGCTGCGGAATCAATGCTGAAGAAGGTGAATAGGGAAGCGAACATTTATAATTTAACGCTTTTAAATTAGAATTAACGACTTTTTAAAACTCAATTAGACCTTGAAATGGAGGAAGGAACAGAAGATTGACAGCATTCTAGAAGAAGATTTTAATGATATGTTCAGCGAGTTTCCCGTAACGTTGGATACGTACGATAAAGAAGGACGACCAAGTGAGAAAATTTATTTTAAAAAACTTAGAACATATTACAGTGATTATTTTGGTTTTGACTTGTAAAAGGTTTGAAAATTATCTCTAATAAAACCTATTAATAAATCCTAAAGTTACTGTATTCGACGCATCTGATTTTAATATCCGTCGAGCAGTAATCCAAGGTATTGGTCAACGACTAGTCCGCTTCGTGGCCCATAACATTGAGAACCTCACCCAACAAGTTTTCGAACGACAAAGGGATGGACTTAATGTTACACAGTGGGTATTTCTTGCAAATGGGGAAGGTTTTAACGCCTTTGACCACCTCTGTGCATCTTGTAAGATACAAAATATATTTCAAATTCTAATTAGACATTATAATTAAACAACTAAATTTGCAGGTCTCCCATTATGGTTGCAAGTTGTTGAAGATATCGACACCCATTATCACGGATGGTTAGACGAATTCATAGTGATACAAGGTAGGTCAAAATTTTTTAATTTGTGGGAAACTAGTGAAATTTTATTTGCTAAATTTCTCATTACAGCTACTCCGGCAGTACAAATGCTTCTTGATTTTGTACGCCCAGTAATCAGTCGTCAATTTAGAGAAGCATTGAAAATTTTTGGCTCTCATCGAGCTCAATGGATGGAATATTTGGATAAAAAGATTTCGAAAAGTGAAAGATATCCGAGATATGGTGGCACTAAAATTATTGATCCTGAAATATGAATGAAATTGTTTTAATTTTTCTATCGCCTGCAATATTTAAGCTTGTGCAAATAAACTGATTTGCTTATAAACGTTATTTGCGTGTGCAAATCTGTTGAAATTTAATCTGAAAAAAATTTATTTACACTCGTCACTCTCGTCACTATTTATTTTCACTCGTCTTTACAAGCTCGTATTTATATGGAAATTTTCCATTAATTCCAATTATGTTAATTTCCTTCTGGCTATTTGATTTATTCTTGATGTATTTCATTGTACAAGAAAATTCACGAATCCATGGATGCAAGTACTTCTCTTCTGTCTGATTTTTTGATGAAAGACCTCCAGTAATAATTGAGACTAGCACTCCAGTAGAAATTGTTATTAGAGCACCAACAAACGGATATAGAACATAAGACAGTTGATAGAGCCTCTCAGGGTAGGCGCTGAAGTTGAACAAATTCAAATTGGCATGAACATAAAAAATAATTGAAAGATCAAAGACTAAAATCCTGAAGCATCTTACAATTCGGGGACAGGACTGGCAGTAAAATTGTTGGCATTTGTTAAATCCAGTCCTTCAGGACATCCTGTAAGATCGGTGGGGAGTCTTGGATTTAGAACGTGATTCATACCCAATAAGAAAGAATTTACTGCTACAAACATCATTGAACATAAACCACAGAGGATTCCAATTATCGCTCCCTGGAAAAAAATCGAACAAATTCAGTAATAAATATTTCAATTTAAAAAACGGCAGTAATTTTTTTTATCGTACGAATTTGTTCATAACGGGTATAAATAATCCGCAAAGAAAGATTCCTCCTAATGGACCGGAAGTGGCTCCGACAGCGGTCATCACGAGTTGGAATATAGCTCCAAGATTTTGAGCAATGAATGCAAGAAGTATGCTGAGTACTCCGTAAATCGCGACTTTGAATAAGTGGAAAGAAAAGAGATAATCTCGAATTACCCAAACACATATGCAACTTAAACGTACTTATACAATACCTAAAACTTTTGTGCATTGTGCCTGTCCTGTAGGCGTTAGTGTTCTGAAGTATGGCGCCCTAGATAGAAAATCTTCCCAAGTAACGGCAGCCATGGAATTTAATGTTGACGATATTGAACTAAAAACAAAAAAGTAATATTCACCAAAAGGGGTCCAAGAGTTAGAGCAAACGAAATATACTTTTTAGATCAATTTCTAACGCCTCTAAATACCGTTAGGATTTTGAAAAGAAGTATATCTGTATATACCTTAGAACTGCACTAAAAATGCAACTCACAAAAATCCCCATCATCCCGGGAATAAATTTTAATTCTTTGATTACAAAATAAGGAATAATCTGGTCTGGTTTCTCGATTAATCCAAGAAGAATTGGACAGCATCCCGCGTACGTGGCAACAACTACGGCAATTACGGCAACTTGTTTAAAAATTGAAATTGCGGTTAAGTGGGATCATTTTTTGCAGAACTCACTGCTTATTCCTGTCAGTAAGATTATTGTCATTGTGAGCATTTGCAGCGGAATGCTGAGCAAAAGGGATCTGAAAATTTTGTAAAATTTGTTATTCCAGAAAGCAAAAAAAATATTGTACATATCGTATATTCTGATATAGAGCGCCCCGCGTTCTATATCAGACCCGCGCTCTATTTCAGACCCGCGTTCTATTCATTCAATAAAAACCAAAGGGTCAGAAAATTACTGATAAAAGCAATTTATTTGCATTTTATACCAAACTCGTACACTAATTGGATGCATGAACCAAATAATAGGCAATAAATAAATACTTTAATCATGTGTTGATTGTAGTGTGCAGGAGCTTAATAAGAAGCTATAGTCATTATGCTTTCTATTTTACCCCAGCGTACTATTTCAGACCCGCGTTCTATTCATTTTGTCGCTTTCGACCCCCCGCGTTCTATATCAGACCCAGGCTCTATTGAAACCCCACGTTCTAAATCAGAGTATACGGTATTTAGTATTTTGATTTTGTAGCGTTGCACAAGCCTACTTACTTACCTTACAGCGGCTTTAAAATTTGGTAGACTACAATATCTTTGCACTTGAGGCTGATGAGTGCCGCAGATTGTCATTATTGTGAATCCGTAGCCTAAAAGTTGGAAATTAATTAATTGTCGAAGTCACCTTACCGCATTTAAAATTAATTGCTTTTATAAAAACTTTCTAACCTAAAAAGAAATTGAGCGTGTTATGACGCATATATGGATCAACGGTGAAACTGCAAAAAAAATTAAAAAATCTGCAAATGAATGAACGCAAAATTTGTACGATTACTTCAGAGTAAATCAACTCACTCAAATAGTTTTAACCGTCCTCTTTCATAAGCCACACTAAATGCTGTGGATAGGCCACCGGCTATAATGAAACCTCTCGTTACTATTGCAAACATTCCGATTATAATCATGAAAAATTGGAAGACGTCGGTCCAAATGACGGCTTTAAGACCTCCCTTTAAAGAAGAATTGATCTCAATCTACATCCAAAGGTCCAAATTTAACTTTCAGGGGACATACCACTGAGGTATAGATCGTTCCAATTACTCCAATTCCAATCACGGACAACCAGACCGGCAGACCCTGTATTAGTGTGGTTTTGAGTTTTGCATGAAAAATTAATTGTTTTAACAAAATATTCCACTTACCACGATTGCATTTAAAGCAATAGCGGGAGCATATAACACCACAGCATTTATAAGGATGACTTTTTAAAATGAAATAAAATTACATTTTAAAATTATGAATAAAACTAATACTTTCAGTATATTATAAAGCTTAAAATTACGGACCGCGGAACCCGGGGGTGATGGAGAGTACCTGAAACTTAACATATCAGCATAGGGAGTTTTCATAATTTCTTAGCATTACTTGGATAGAAATGAACCCCCCGTTTCGCGGTCTATGAAAAGTTACCTTGAAGAATAAAGGTGAAGGAAGCAAGCCAACGAACTAACTTTGAGTCAAAGCGCCGTTCCAGGTACTATTGAAATGAATTTCACAATTTTTTACGAATGAAACGAATCATGACAACGAATGATTAATATATATTTTGACACTACTAAATCTACTCCACAAATCAAACCCGGATGTTTTAATTACTTCGTAGACGCTCGTCAACTTCAGCTCATAAAAAACCCTGACATAAATTAATGTGCTTATAGGAATGAAGATAATTCCAAGAAGGGTCATGGAATAAATCATTATTCCGTAAGCGTAGATTTCAGCTGGATAACCGATGATCGTTATCGCTGAAAAATATGTGACCACCATGCTTGCCCTGCAGCAAAAAAATAAATTTTCCTTAGATAATTTTAGTAAATTTCAGATTTTAAGTATGTCTGTCTTAAATATTTTTTACGCGATTGGAATTGCTCCCATTTTCCTCCCTCCTAGGAGCATTTCCTCCTTGGTTTGCTTCCCCTTCAAGCCGTAGTAAACGCCAATGCATATTGAGAAGAGGAGGGTGCCGATCACAGCTAAGTGTAATTAAATTTCACAATGTCAACCGGATAGGAAATTTTTGAAAAGAAATTTAAACCTTACCTAAATAATCGAATATTCCAAAATGGTTCATTATTTATGACTTTTGCTTTTCGATCTTTCGTTTAGAACTTCTGATTGTCAGTCAGTACTCAAATCGATCTAAGATCCTTTTCTGTTTGCTGCAGAGTTTTTGTTCTAGAAATCACATTTTGATGAATGCAATGAAATTAGCGATGATTTAAATATGAATGTTCTTTGCAATCTAGGCGCCTTGAGTATGTCCTTGTAACCCATAAATTCATAATCTTTCAGAACGACAATGTAAAATATTCAATTAACGATTACAAATTAATCGGAACATTTTATTTACAAGAAAATTGATAAATTAATGAATCCCATGCAATTATTTAAAATTTAAAACTATTAATTAGCTTTACCGGTCAACTCAAAGAATGATAACCACACAAGATTAGATTTCCAATTGCCAACAATAGCTGGAATGAATGAATGACAGTCGATTTGAGTCACACGCCTACCAAACTTCTTGTTTAATTTCAACTATTTCATTTATTTTCACTCGTGTTCCTTAGGTTTTATCTAATCCAAAGCAGTTTAATTAGTACTGAGCAAAGATATAACATTAGCTTAAAACAGTCTGTCCGTGAGCTCGGTATCTCCTGGGTCGTCCTTAAATTTTGAAAGAAAAGCTCCTTGCTTACTGAGGACGACATAGATAATTTTTCCAGCAAAATGATTAACGACACCTGCGTCATTTAAACAGTCCATTAATTGAACGTTTCTGTAAAACAAAATTACATACTACATAGATTGAGTTCTTTCCTGAAGAAATATTATAAGATTGTGGTGGACGTTATTAAAGTTTGATTAAATAGCAATTGAGTGTAACTCGAAAACTGAAAACCAGACATGTTAAATGGTAATCAGAGATGGTCAGGTAATGTAAGAGCATATGACTGAATTTATCTGTGTTGTGGGAACATTCTCAGAAGATATCGTCAATGATTCATAATCTTGGGATTTCATGCTTAATCTTTTGCATTCTATTCACGATCCCACATCAATACGTAACTAGCAAAGATGGGAACAAACGTCTTTAAATTGAATTTTTAATAATTACATTAGCGCGTTGGTATCTTTTTACTTCCAGAATATGACTTCCACATGCAAAATTAGTCCGCAGACATATCACTAAAGTCCTCTCTCAAAATGTTGCCAATATTCTGTTCCTTCCGCCAACTTAAAATCTGAAAAATGTGTCTCGAAGTTGCTTCAAAAATGGAGAAAAATTTACAAAAATTGTTTTTAAATCTTTCAAGATTTGTTTCGTTGCGGAATCATAAAATAATTGAAGATACTACCAGAAGCTATGAAAAATTAAAAGAGAACAAACCAAATTGTTGAATATTTTATTCTCCAACAGAACGTTTAAAAAATTACCCTATTCATACATAAAGAAAAACTAACGGGTGAATATGGTAACTTGAAATGAGACCAAGGTCGATGAATTTCTAAATCTATTTCTTTTGAAAAATTCTCAGACCGAGAAAATAGACCAGACGCAAGTGTAAAATAGTACTTGGAAAAATTTCTTTTCTAAAATATTTTGCTTAATTTGTTTAATGTATAATGCTGTTTTTACGCACTTTCCTCTCAAATTCAACTACGTAAAAGTGAACGTGTGATTTTTACGGAACATATAAGTTGCAGGGTCAAAACGTTTTTTGAGAGGATGCGGTTTTATCATATCAATTTCTTGTCAACATGGGAATTTCCCTCAAAGAAGATCTACGTGAATATCAAACTAAATCAATCCTATCATCTTTAATACACACCTTCGGGCTTAAAATCCCCTCTTGTTCCAGAAGCAATGTGTCAGAGAACCAGGAATTTTTTAAAAATTAAACTGGGTTTTTCGTTATGCAAAGTGAAATGTATGTACTTGTATTTGCTAGCACCCAAAATTCAAAACAAAAATAGGCATTGGATGAGGTAAGCGTTTTTATATATTTGAAGTAATTTTCCTTGAGACAGGGATCGAAGTGGTTTTTTTGGTAGGTGAATATCAAAGCAATTTTTAAACTGCGCACTGGGCTTCTGACGAACACATTTTTTTCCCAGACAATTGTTCATCTGGTAAATGTACGTAATGCACCACAAAAACAAAAAAAAAACAAATCTGAAGACTTAAGATCTTTCTTTCTTGAACGATCCTTGATTGAAAAATTGTATGAAATTCTTAAGACTATATATCAGGCGGTTTAGTACCTCCGTAAGCGGGATATCTTTCACTTTTTGATATTCTTTCGTCCAAATATTTCATCCATTGCGCTCGATTAGAACCGAAAATTCTCATAGTCCCTCTAAATTGCGGACTGAATAGATTCCGCGATAGATCCAGAAGTGTGTGTACCGCGGGTGTAGCTGGAAGGAGAGTATAGAAAAATTTTCATGATGTACATCGCCTTTTAAAAAAAATTTTGACCAACCTTGGACGATAATGAATTCGTCTATCCATCCACTATAATACTTGTCGAGAATATCTATTCCTTGCATCCAAATGGGAATGCCTATAAATTGTTCGTAAAAAAATGTTAAAACAAAACTCAATCAAGATCCTTCGGTAATGTTATGGGATTCATTACTTTACTTACAGGCTGCACAAACGTGTTCAACAAAACTAAAACCTTCAGCATTTACGAGTACTTTCCCTTGTGTAATATTTTGTCCATTGATGAATCGTTTCAAAACTTGTTGAGTAAGATATTCGAAATTATGGACTACGTAGCGGACGAGTCGCTGACCACGGCCTTGAATTACAGCTCGACGGACGTTCCAGTTAGTTGTATCGAATGCGAATACTAAAAAATATTAAACGATTACTTGGAACATAACCCACTACGCCCATTGTGTTTATCCAGTTTACCCTCAGAAAATTTTTTTTTATTCCCGGATACAACAAAATAAAATGGTTCTCTAAAATACAAGAAATATCTCACTTGGCCGTCCTTCTTTATCGTAAGTGTTCATCGTTGCGGGATAGTCTGCAAGCATATCACTAAAATCCTCACTCAAAATATTGTCGACATTCTTTTCCTTCCGCCAATTCAAAGTCTGGAATTTATAAACGTGTTTGAAATTTCGACTTATACAGGTGGATATTTTTAATTCTAACCTCCTTCAGCATCAATTCCGCAGCGTCCAGATTGAAATCTCTAGCTGTAAAATAATTTCTAGTAATAAATTCACTCTTGAAATATAAATAGCATTTTAATGCAATCTTACCTCTTAACCATCGTACCAAATAAATATCCAGTTTCATGTAATCGTGTATCAGAAGAGGTGTCACCCTTTTCCGAAACTATAAAATTAAATAAGATAAAAAAAATTTATTGAAATAACTCTAGATCAATTAAAAATGTAAATCTTATGCAGCTACCTCATCCAGTGCTTGTTTCTGACTAGACGTTAGCTTTAGATCCTCCTCCACGCTTATAAAATTGGCAGGATAAATTGAAAATGTGAGTAATACAAATGCAAAGGCTATGCGCATGTTTGCAGCGAGAGCGTATTTCGAATAAAAAAAACAGAAGAAAACTACATAAATTTTTGTTTCAAATTCAAAACTTCCTTAGTAGTGGGATTTTAGGAAGAATAAAGACACCTTCAGAAGGTAAATAATTGGAAAAAATTCTCGCTTGTTCTCTTGCCAGCCTTTTGATAGATTTCCTGAGTCAAGTTTTAGTGGAAACATACTTGTAGTTGTCAGTAGGGAGGATCTGGTAACAAAACAGTGCGTCAATGTTGATGTCTGAAGCGATGTCCTTCATAAAATTTCCCAGGCTGAAAAAAGTGGATATATGACACATGAGATGAGTAAAGCTTAATTTGGACTGTAATGCAAAAGCTTAAGCTGGGTAAAAGAACTAAAGATTTGCTTGGAAAGAGGAATAAACCGGATCCTGCATTCGCTTCTCTAATCTTGGAACGCATTATGCCTATCATATTTGTAAAATTGGGAAAAATTAAGTTTGTCGTTTGAGGGTAAATATGATATATATCCTTAAAACGGGGAAAAATCTTTGCCCGAAATTTGATTTATTTATGTCATATGAGTAAGTTAAATTCTAATTGATTAAAGCGGGAGAGCTTAATTTATTAATTTTTTTATTATTGCACTTTTGAATTGAAAGTTGATACGTGTAATGTGTCTGTTTTCTTTATAGTATAATAATTATGTAGTTGAGCAGTTATTTTTTCAATATTTTGATAAACACCTACGAATAGTACGATGCTTGTACACGCATTTTTCTCTCACTCTCAGGAACTTGTAAGTGGATGAGATCTTTTCTATAAGCTCATCAGAGTAAAATATATCAGTAGCAGAGTCCAATATTTTTGCGTTAATGTGGTTGTTTTGACGAACAGGTTTCTTGTCGGCCTGGGAATTTTCTCAAAAGAGATCAATCAAGATATCAAACTCACCCTACTTAACAAAAACTTCCCCTCATTCCACAAAACATAACGTAAGTACGTCAGAAACTGGGAAAACATGTTTTAGTTATTGGCTTTTGGATTTTGTAAATTGGTGGTTTATTTGGTGGTTAATAATTAGTATCTGATTTTCAATTGCAAACAATTCACCAAAAAACCGACTTGCAATTTTTTTTACAATCCTGCCACACTTTCAAAACTAATCAGCAGAATAGTTGCATAAAATGCTTATTACATTGGATTAATACCCTGCATTTTCTTCATCATAGGCAAAGAAAAATGTTGATATTTAAAAGTGAGTCACAAGCAAGGACTGAATGCAAAAAAAATGTTTATGATTTTGAGTTCCTAATAATTTTTCCTACGACGAAGACGGAGACCCAGAGAGATAAAAATGCCATTTCTGTTAGGATCATCATGTGCATTCGTCTGTCCAGGGAACTGTATTTAACAGGATTATCATTTTTCGACTATACGAGTTGGAACATAAAAGATACGCAAACTACCGTTTTGGGGACTAGGAAGACGATGGTGATGAAATTAGGTTTGTTCAATTAGCACAAAAAATTGACATAATTTTGACTGAAAATTTCAGTGACTTTCCAACAGTATTGAATACCTAAAATAAAGAAGGACGTCCAGGTGAAAAATAGCAAGAGATCTATTTAAACCCAAATAAGCAGCTAAGTTGAAGTGATTATTAATTAAAGTTGCTATATTGAAAGCATCACAGTGGAATTTCCGTCGAGCTGTGATTCAAGGTCGCAGTAAACGACTCCTTTGGTATATAGCGCAAAACTTTGAAAACATTACTCAACAAGTTGTTGAGAGGCAAGCAAGGGGAATGAATGTTTCACAATGGAAACTCCTTAGTGAATGCGGAAAGATTCAATCTGATCGACCACGGCTGTGTTCCTTGTAAGACAAGACAAATAAATAATTTGAAATCGTTGTTAAAATAACGAGAGGGCAAGATCATCACATTTTTTGACGAATTAC